>APFE030214206.1:5675-29973 GCA_000404065.3 Pinus taeda | reverse complement strand
GCACTGTCTAGCTCTTACAGAGATCTGCGGTTCTTGGCATCTCCAAGGAGCTACCATCCCCATTGGAGCCAATGTTAGAGTCGGTCTAGTAGCCCTCCACCAGAGATCAAAGCTCTTTGCATTTCATAATTAGTTGTCCCATCAGTGTGATCATGTTGCATTCCGTTAGGCATGCCATAACTCTGCTGGAGGAGTTTGTGTCCTTTATTCCCCTCCTGTTTGGCACTGCTAGTTCAGGTTTGTTTGAGTGAATAAAATCTTCAAAGGGTCATTTATCTTGTTTTAAATTTGAAGGTCTTAGGTCTAGCGTTGAGTCAATTTTTGTCTTGAGAGGTCATAAAGGACCAGCAAGCCAAAGGGATGTCCTTCATAAAGCATCATTTCAATAATTCTCATCATTGTACAGTTAAATTTTCACCTTGTTTTTAAAACTCTGTTTTTGAAAAACAAAGGTCATTATCTCATTTTTTGTAAAACTTTGTCAAAATTTCAAATTCTCCAAATGTTGAAGTGCAGCCTTGGTCTCCTTTGCCAAAGCATCCCCGAAGCCATCTCTGCAAAAAATTTCAGAAGAAATCATCATTTCAACCAATTTTTTCAAAAAATAAAGGGAAACCAGAAGTCAGAGCCAATTAATTCAAAAAGTGTCAATATTCAAACATTACAAAGTGGGTTTTGGGCAAATAAAAATCAAAATGGAGCCTATAAAAGCACATCACTCTTCATTAGCAACTCATTTGCCTCTCAAAAGCCAAGAGAATCCTTGCAAAGGCGATTTCAAGAGTCATTGAGCAAATTGGCCAGTTTTCAGGAGTGCGCTACGCATCAGTTGAGGCGCGCTACACATCAGTGCGACTTTTCCAGTCTATTTTTACTCAGGCGCTACACCCCAGAGGGGCGCTATGCATTGGGCAAGGTGTGCTACGCGTTGGGTTTTTCGCCCAATAAACTGCCAACAAGCTACCAAATCATGTTTTCTCTCAAGAAATCTTTAGGTAGGCCTCTCCTCCATGGCTAGTTTTGGTTTGGCAAGATGAATGAGAAATTAATATTTTTAAAATTCCATGAAAATGTGAAGTTGAAACCCTACATTGCTGTGTGAAATTTAAAAGACTTAGTTGTGCTAGGGTTTCAAAGTATTTTGCTGTCCAAGGTTGCCCATTATTGATTTTTTCTTTTCCCACCTTCACCAACATTCTCCTTAACATTTTCCCATGCAATTTTATAATCTTCCTATTAAAATCCACTAAAATCCCTAAACCCTACTAAAATCCTTAAACCTTATTAAAATTCCCAAACCCTACTTCACCTTAAAGTCCCTCTTATTGTCCTTAATTCCCTCATGTTCCCCTTTCCCTAAGAATTCCCATGTCTTTTTGTCCCCTTGGTGACAACATTTGAAAAAGTCAAACAACAGTTCATTGGGTGCAAAGTCAGCATTACATTTCAGTGACTCTGCCTCCAAAACCATGTCAAAAACCGAATCAGATTATGAACAGAGTGATGACCGTGATTCAACACCAGAGATAGAAGTGCCAAGGAGGCATCACAAGGGTGGTAAAGGTGGTCGGCATGTCAGGGAGGAGCCCATCTCTTTGGCTCATTTGAAAGCTTGTCCACTTGTAGTGACCTTTTTTCGGTACCTATCATGTTTTGAGTATTGTGAGAGGATCTCACAAATTCAACATCACAGAGAATTAGTCCGCTTGTTTGTCCTACATTTGCACAATGATCATGTGAACCTTGCAGGAGTGGACTTCACACTATCACCCGAGATTGTTGCTCAAGCAACCAGGATACCAAATGTTGGAGAGGAGTGGAACAAGCGCCAACAGTTAGACATATTTCATTATGAGCCATATATCAAACCTGGATGTATGAGACACTTAAAAGCTATTTTTCCCTTCAGATTCCTAAGGGATGAGTATGCACCCTTGATGAGGCTCATTATTCGCTATTTCACTTTTGAGGGAAGATTTTCACGTCTATATTCATACCATATCCATTTGTTGATGCATTTCACACAGGTACGAATGATGAACATTCCATTTTTCATGCACTGAAATATAGAGAGGATGGTGCCCTTGGTACAAAGGAAGAGCCCAACACAGCAACACAAGAGCATTTATCATTATTCATTGATCAAGATCATAGTGATGCATTAGTTGGCACAACAGGGTATTCCATGGGAGGATTTCATTTCTCGCGACTTCTTCACGGTGCCACACCCACCTCATGAGATTGTCCATGATGAGGGAGGGCCTTCACATCAGTTTGACATTCATGAGACCAAGCATGTTGATGCTCCAGCATATGTGACATATCAGAAAGGCCCCAGAGCCTTATTTGCAGTTGCATGACGAGTACTATCTCCACCCGGGGTGGAAGGGGCCTCGTTGACTTCATCAGCACAGTGAGTATTATCTCCACATCATGTGGAAGGGGTCTCGCCATCTTCTTCAGCACGGGTATAGGTTTAGGACAGGGGCAAGAGACCCATGATTGATGAGGGTCCTTCAAAAGGTCAGGACACGGATATCATTGATGTTGATGATAGCTCTCCTACCTCAGAGCTCAAGGAGATCATCCGAGAGCAAAGGGCCGAGAATGAGTCGTTGCACAAGAAATTGCAGATGGAAAAATGGGTGATCAACTACTTAAAGCGGCGCAACAAACAATTGGAAGATGAGCATGAACTTTACGAGCAACGCAAGATTCGTGAAGACCGAGAATTGGCCCGTAGGAGACCCAGTGATTTGACACCTATCGATCGGGAATCAATGCTCATCCAGGTGAACACTCACTTGGAAAATTTGTTGGCGAAAGCTAATAGAGACAAAGATTTTCTTCGACACATGAAAAATCATTATTGGGCCTGCATGCATGTGTGCAACGCAAAAATGAAGATACTTAAAGGACGATTGGCCAAGGTACTAAAACGGAGGAAAAGGCTTGATCCACTCCAAATTTTGGTTGAAGCCTCCTTGAAGGAGCATGGCACTCAATGATACACCCTCATCTCAAAATTCAGAGAATTTGGAGCAATTTTGGTCAATTTTGAAATTTTTTTGTCAAAAACAGGTTTTTGCCCTCAACGCGTAGCACGCTGCGCGCTACCCTAAAGATGGGGAGGTCCATTTTACAAAAGGTTAGCATTTTTGGATTTTCCATGACAAAATACACCTTCTTAGCCACTGCCAAGACATTTCATTAGGTTTTGAGCCCCCAAAGGTTCAAAAAACATGCAAAAAATGACATTCTGCCACTTTTTGGACACACAGGAAGAAGTCTTGGGAGATTGCATTTTTGGAGGGGTAAATGAGCACCAAATTGAGAAATTCCACTTGGGTTTGAAATTAGACAACCAACTCTTTCCAACAAGCCCACTTATGACTCATTTGGATGTAGGGAAATTCCCTAAATGTGGCCCCAAAGGTGCTCTACGTGTAGAGATATGGCACGCTACGCATGAGGGAAAATTGCCAGTTTTTCACCTACAACTTAGGAAAACGCAACATTTGACTAGTTTTGAATTTTTGAGGGATTTTTCATCCTCCTTGATGTAATTAATGTAATTTTATGTTGACATGACACTTATTTATCTCTTCTATAATATTCATTCATGAAAACACAAAATATTTAATGAATGAATTGGTTTCCTAGCTTATAGAGGCATGTTGTTTTGACTGCCTAGACTTTAGTGCTTTGTTTAGAATTGGTTGAAACAACTCCTAAAATGATGAGCTCAACCCCTAGAGGCAAGGAAATGTGTTAGTTTGCCTATATTATGTATCTTCTTAGTCATTTTGATGGTTAGACTCTTGGGATAGTTTTGAAACTATATTGTACATATCTTATCAGCATTTTTGGCAAAGGAAAGACCAGGGTTTTGCAGCACTATTTGGGATCCATGTGGCCTTATGTCTTGATGGTGTGTTTCTATTAGTACTTGTAAGTTATGTATGTGCATCATTATCTCTATGGAATCTTATATTATTAAGAAAATGAAGTGTTAAGGTAGAATCCATGAAATTGCTATGCTCTGCCTTTAAATTTGTTTAATATTCTATGTTTTCTTCAGTTTAAGGAGAATCCTTGAGACCCCTTACTCTCCTTAGCCTCTCACCGATCTGATCTATCCAGATCACCTGCTTTAAGGCATCAAAACAATTGCCTATCTTGCCCCAAGTGGACCTCTGCAAAAACTGTGCCTCATCCCCGCATCCAAAATTGCCTTTCGCTTGATTTCAACAAAATCATAAAAAAATCAATCCTAAACTCTTTGTACTTAATACCTAGCCTAAAATCAGTCATCAATTCATTCATCTCGAGCCTTTTCGATTATCCTTGTTGAGTTTGACCCGGAGAGAGCCCTCTCCTGTCCTCGTAGGGCTAGCTACGAGGCTGAGCGTGGTTTGATGTGGCCTTGAGTCTTGCCTTATTTCAGCCTATGGCAGATTTGAGCGCTAACAGAATCGAAATTTATAGATACAATGAAACAAACCACAAACAAGGGTTGTGACAAGTGAACCCCAGTCACATAGCGACATTAGAAAAGAACAAATGAAGAAGTGTTGTGGCTTGACCAATGAAACCGACAGACTCTAGTTTTAACCATGAAATCAAGACAGTGGCAAAGCCTACTGGCTAGGAACCGAGGAGCTCAAAACCAACCATGTCCAAGAGCAAACCCTGACCTGCAAGACCAGAACAAGGCAAACCTATTAGGTTGACTGAGAATAGAAGAGGACAAATGAAGAGCAATACAACTTTTGCAAAGTGAGGAAAAACCATTACCTGGAGACTTATTCGCACAGAGAAAATGTAGGCCATCGAGCCACAGACCATGGAGACCACCTGAGACCAAAGGGGAAAAATAATGTTAGAGCTGGAACTGGATGAGAAAAGAAATGAAGCATGGATAGCTAGTTTACCTAAAGAATACAAGCAGAGTGAGGTCACCGTGTCTACAACCTAGAGCATATGAGACATAAATAAAAATTTAGTGACAGAACCATAACAAAACAAAGAAATAGCAGAACAGGAAACAATTGAGAGACTGGACAAGACCAATTAGTAGTTGTTTTCTTGCTTGAGTAAACAAACCAATACTTTGTGCCCAGAAACCAAACAGACAATCCACCAAAATGAGTGGCAGAGCCACACTAGCAAGGAGCATAGCCATCACCGACACAGGCAGATCCTGTGGCTCATTTCCATTCGCAGATAGTAGAGAAATCCATTTCCAGAACAAACCCTCACTGAATTCACCATGCAGATCAAAAAACTGAAATGATAGAATACCAAAATGTCAAGGGTTTTGCCAAGTTGAACAAGCGGGAAACGAGGACTGAGGTAGGTACAGCTCAGCTATCGCATTAAAACCTTGTCATAAATGATCTAGCCAACATTGAAAAAATATATTATGATTAATGTGTGATTAGTGATTAATCGCAAGCCAAACACGAATTGTTAATCAACACTAGACAAACTTTAGATAAGGTCATACATCGTAGTGTGTGTTGGTCCCATCATAGTGGTATCAGAGTAGAATTTAAAGTCGGCTTGAGAAATGGAGGTAGGAAGACGAGGTCATGGAAGAGGTTTTCAAAGGATAGTATAGGAAGGACTGAGAGAGGAGATTAAGATTCTTACTGCCCATTCGGAGGCAGTTGAAGTAGGGAGAAGAAGGGATCCAGAGGTAGGTGATGATAGCGAAGAAGAAGTTGTAGCGACAACAGATGGATCAGATGAAGAAGGTCCGGAAATGAGACTGTTGAGGTCGGTCTTATTGGTGAGTAGCAAACCTAAACCAAAACTCCCAAATTATGATGGCAGCTTGTCCACAGAGGTTCTGTTGGACTGGATCAGTGAACTAGATAAGTATTTCGAGTGCAAAGAGATCAGTGAGGGCTGTAGAGTCCAATTCACTGAGACAAAGTTGAAGGGACACACAACCCTATGGTGGGACAATGTCCAAACAGAGAGAATGAGGTTGAAAAAGTTGTTGATCAAGAAATGGTCAAGTATGGTGGCCAAGTTGAAAGGTAGATTTCTGCCTAAGGATTACCAGATTGCACTACACAGGAAAGTGCATTATCTGAAGCAGAAAGGGATGATAGTAAGGGAGTAGACCGAAGAGTTTTACCGAGTGAACTTAAGGGCCAGTTATACAGAGGAAACCCCTGAGAAAATAGCTAGGTATGTAAATGGTTTAAGGATATAAATCTTACATGAAATTAGCATTCCTTCCCTGAAAAACATTGAAGAAGCATATCAGAGTGCTATGAGGGTAGAGGAGAAAATTACCAGAAAACAAAATGCCAGGAGAGGACGGGGAATCGGTAGAGGAAGAAGACATTCTTATGGTAGAGGGTGAAGTAGTATTAGTAATGAGGAAGGCAACAGTTCTAAAGCTTCCAGAACAGCAGAAAAAGGTGACAGTACGAGAGGTGGTAGGCCATATGAGCCAGGCAAGGGAGATGGCTGAGGTAGAGGATCTAGTTATCAATGTTACAGGTGTCACAAGTGGGGACACAGATCTTTGAGTGTCCTAAGGTGGAACAAGCTGGATAGAAGGGTGTGTATGTCACATAGCTAGAGGAAGTAGAGGAACCTCCCCAAGAAGCAAAAAATGTGCTAGAAACAGGGGAAGCCTTAGTTTTGAACAAGGTGTTTTTGAAACCAACCAAAGAAACAAGTGAACGAACTCAGTGGAAATCTTTGCTTCGAACGGTTTGTAAGTCACACAATAAGTACTGTAAGCTGATTATTGATAGTGGAAGTACAGATAATTTGGTGGCCATAAAGATGGTGGAAAATTTGGGGTTGAAGCATTTGAAACACCCCACTCCTTACAAAGTTTCATGGCTACAAAAAGGTCATCAGTTGCTGGTAGATGAGCAATGTGAAGTAGAGTTTCATATCGGAAAATATAAGCATAAAGTCATTTGTGACATAACGCCGATGGATGTATGTCACATACTGCTAGGCAGGCCATGACAATATGACAGGAAGGTGGTACATGATGGGAAGACAAATTGTTATAAGTTTGTCAAAGATGGGAACAAGCATACACTTGTGCCCATCAAGGAGGAGGAGACAATAGGGACAAGTGAGATGGAGTATTGTTAATGGGCAGAAAGCAGTTTTTGAGACAAGTTGAGGATAGTGAGTTGAGATATGCTATTGTGAGAAGAGCAAAGACGATGTTGCTACACATAGAGGTGTTAGATTTACCCACAGAAATTTAGCAAATGTTGCAGGAGTTTAGTGATATAGTAGTGGATGATTTTCCAGATAAACTGCCCCTAAACGAAGCATAAGTCATCATATTGACTTTATACCCAGAGACAACTTTCCAAATAAGGCAACATATTGGATGAGCCCTAAAGATAATGAAGAGATTAGAAAGCAGGTGTAGGAATTGCTAGACAAAGGATTGATAAGGGAGAGTTTGATCCCTTACGCAGTTCCAATAGTTCTTGCTCCCAAGAAAGGAGGAGAATGGTGGATGTGCACAGACTCGAGGGCCATCAACAAGATTACCATCCGGTATAGATTTCCACTGCCACGGATGGATGACATGATGGATTGCCTAAGCAAGACAGCATATTTTTCTAAGATTGATTTAAAGAGTGGGTATCACCAAATTCATATTCAATATGGGGGTGAGTGGAAGACAACCTTCAAGACTAACGAGGGACTGTATGAGTGGCTGGTCATGCCATTTGGACTGAGCAATGCACCCAGTACCTTTATGGGATTAATGAATGAAATGTTGAAAGAATACATCGGGAAGTTTGTGATAGTGTATCTGGACGATATATTAATTTCTAGCAAAACGAGGGAGGAACACTTTCAACATGTTTGAAAAGTGTTGGAAAAATTGTAGTAGAATAAACTGTTGATAAATCTGAAAAAGTGTACATTTCTGCAAAAAGAATTAATTTATTTGGGCTTCATAATAGCAGAAAATGAGCTAAAGATGTATCCAGAGAATATTGCAGTGGTAGTCAATTGGCCATCCCCGAAAAGCTTATTTGAGGTATGTAGCTTTCACGGGCTGGTGAGTTTTTACAGAAAATTTATAAGAAATTTTAGTGAAATCTGCACACCTATCTTGGACACTATCAAAAAGGCTAGTCAGCTTTTTCGATGGATTGATGCAGCAAAGAGAAGTTTTTAGTTACTAAAAAGAAAGATCACAGAGTGACCAATCCTAAGACTGCTAGATTTTAAAAATCTTTTTCAAGTTTACTGTGATGCAAGTGGTACGGCTATTGGATCTATACTTAGCTAGGAGGATAAACCTGTTGCATTTTTCAGTGAGAAATTAAATGAAAGCAGGCATAAGTATTCATCCTACGATAAGGAGTTCTGTGCTGTCGTCCAAGCACTGAATCATTGGAGACACTATTTACTGGGGAATGAATTTGTATTGTTCTCGAACAACTTTGCACTATAGTATGTGATGCAATAGCACAAGTTGAATCATAAACATGCTAAGTGGGTTGTGTATTTGAAGAGTTTCACCTTTGTGTTGAAACACATCAGCAGGCAGGCCAACAAGGTGGCAGATGCATTGAGTAGGAGGGCCTTACTCTTCTAGGAGAGTACTATACAAGTGCTGGGTTTTGTGCACTTGAAAGATTTGTATTAGACTAACAGAGATTTTAAGGAGGCTTATGAAGCACACCAGAATCCTTTGGTGAGAGGCAATAGTCCATGGTTGGGCTATAATTTGTAGGAGAAGTTGTTGTTTAGGGGAGGACACCTATGCATTCCTAACAGCTCGATGAGAGAGAATATTATTCGGGAGAAGCACAGTGGAGGTCTAGCCGGACATTTTGACATAGACAAGACATTAGAGTAGCTCAGGAATTTTTACTTTTGGCCAAAAATGGGAAGGGATGTGTAGAGATTTGTGACCAGATGTAAAGTGTGCCAGTTGGTAAAATGTCACAATCAAAACATGAGACTTTACAAACCATATCCCATTCTAAGTAGATCATGGGACTCAGTCAGCTTGGACTTCATCTTAGGTCTACCAAGAACACGACGGGGTTATGACTCAGTGATGGTAGTAGTGGAAAGGTTTTTGAAAATGGCGCATTTCATCCCTTGTAGAAAAACCAGTGGTGCCACTCACGTGGCCCACTTGCTCTTTACAGAGATTGTCAGGCTACATGGTTTGCCTAAATCTATTCTTTCTGATAGGGACGTGAAGTTTACAGGGCACTTTTGGCACACCCTATGGAAGAAGATGGATATGCAGTTGAGTTACAACTCTACTTATCACCCGCAGACCAACAGGAAAACAGAGGTGGTAAACAGAAGTTTGGGGAACCTACTACGAAGCTTGATTGGTGAAAATGCGGGGATGTGGGATCAAGTACTTGCCCAAGTAGAGTTCGCTTATAATGACTCGCCCAATCTCAGCACGGGTTGTAGTCCCTTTCAGATCTTGTATGGCATGCATCCTTGTGGAGTGCATGAGTTGTGAGATCTAGGATAGAAGGAAAGGCGAAGTGCAGATGGGGAATATTTCGCTAACGCAATGAAATATTTGCATGAGCAGGTGAAAATTAAATTGTAGGATAGCGGCCAAAAATATAAGCAACAAGTAGATTTGAAATGGAGGGAAGTGTCGTTTAATGTGGGAGATGAAGTCCTCATGCATTTGTGAAAGGAATGGTTCCCTAGAGGTGCATACAACAAGTTGAAGTATAAGCAGATAGGTCCCTGCAAAGTTCTCCGGAAAATTTTAATGTACAGCTACCACCAGGGATAGGAATTTCACCCATCTTTAATGTGGCAGACCTATTTCCCTACACTGCTTACCCAGAAGAAGAAGACAAAACCACACAGCCTACACAGGACACCCATGATGGAAGTCAAACTTGGATGAGACAAATGCCTTACATTTAGCCTCCTGAGATCGAGAGGATCCTTGACACTCAGGTGGCTAAGCGAACTCCACAGAAAGCGTATCTACAATATCTAGTCAAGTGGAAGAAACGTCATATCAAGGATAGTTCATGGCTTGATTCTAGATAGATAGAGTAGGCATGTTATTCAGTCGAGAAGCTCATGGACTGGAGTCATGATTTGTTTTTACCCCGGTAGCCTGATGCAGGAGCATCCAGCTAGGGCACCATGACCGGGTGTTGGTCTCCGCCAAGGTGGAAATTTTTATTAGCGAATTGGTTTCTTTATGTTCAGTTTGTGAAAGTAGGATGTAGGACTTTGTTTTCTTTTTAATCTCAGTATTAGTTAGCAATAGTCTAGTCAGTTAGGGTCACTGTTTTGTTTGTCTTTAATACACAGTAGTTTAATAACTTGTTTTTTTCCTTTTAAAGAAAGAAAACAAACATGGCTAATATAAAATCACAGTACCGACACAACTGAATGCATGAACAATTGTGTAACTAATAGAATAGCAATTGAAAAAGTAACTACGCACAGTTCAGGTAAGTATGGATAGAAAGTATAAATGTAAAATCAAAAATAATTCCGGAGGTTCAGCGTTTGCATACAGTAATAAAAGACAGAGAATAAGTTATTTTCGAATCCATCCATCTGTAACAATCTTGTATTATGTGTCTATATTTCCTTTTTCTTGAAGATTAAATAAATCACAATGACAAATATGGTGCACGCATACAGTTTCATTCATTTCCTCTCTTAAAAAATAGAGCATTGAGAAATTGAAATCTATACAAGTTTCCAAAGACGAGAATTCGCAAACAGTAAAAGTCCATGGCCGAAAGAATCTAATGTAGCACAACAGTCCGAACAAGAAAACAAGAACCTGAGTGCCAAGTGGTCAAACCAAAATAGAGGTAACCAATAATAATCCATATCAACGTAGTTCTCTTTTCATTTCCAACAAAAAAAGGAAAAAAATATATGTTTGTTTATACATAACAGTCTAGAGATAATTTGCCAGACATAGTAAAAAGAAACCAACATCCACAAACCAGTAAACCCTAGTTGAGGGTTTCAGAACAGTCGACCTTTGAATCCAACTTTATAGTTACAATGAAACAAACCACAAAAAAGGGCTGTGACAAGTGAACCCAGGTCACATAGTGACATCACAGAAGAACAAACGAACAAGTTTTGTGACCTGACCAACGAAACCTACAGACTCTAGTTTTAACCATGAAATGAAGACAGTGGCAGAGCCTACAGGGTGGGAACTGAGGATCTCAAAATTGACTTCGTCTAAGAGAGAACCCTAACCTGCGAGACCAGAACAGGGCAAAACTATTAGGTCAACTATGAATAGAAGAGGTCAAACGAAGAGAAATACGACTTCTACAAAGTGAGGAAAAACCATTACCTAGAGACTTATTTGCACAGAGAAAACGCAAGCCATTGAGCCAAAGACCACGGAGACCAAACGGGAAAAATACTGTTAGAGCTGGAACTAGATGAGAAAATAAATGAAGCATGGTTAGCTAGTTTACCTAAATAATACGAGCAGAGTGATGTCACCGTGTCTGTAACCTGGAGCATGCGGAGACATTAATAAAAAATTAGCAACAGAACCATAACAAAACAAAGAAATAGTGGAACAAGTAACAGTTGAGAGACTGGACAAGGCCAACCAATGGTTGTTTTCTTGCTTGAGTAAACAAACCAATACTCTGCGCCAAGGAGCTGAACAGACAAGCCACCAGAATGAGTGATAGAGCCACACTAGCAAGGAGCATAGCCATCACCAATGCAGGCAGTGCCTGTGGCTCATTTCCATTCACAAAAAACATAGAAATCCATTTCCAGAACAAACCCTCACTGAGTTCACCATGCAAAGCGAAACACCGAAATGACAGAATACCAAAATGTCAAGTGTTTTGCCAAGTTGAACAAGAGAGAAATGAGGACCAAGGTAGGTACAGCTGAGCTATCACATTAAAGCCTTGTCATAAATGATCCAGTGACCGTTGAAAAAATATCTTATGATTAATGTGTGATTGGTGATTAATTGCAAGCCAAACACAAATTGTTAATCAACACCGAACAAAGTTTAGATAAGGTCATACATCGTAGTGTTGGTTGGTCCCATCACTTTGTATTTCATTTTGTGCAACAAATGTGTAATTCTCTACAAAATCAGTTATTGGTAAAATGGTCCCTGGTGGAAACATTTCACAGGTTTTTTTGAATTGTAGGCCCTACCATCAAGCTCTAGGTGAATGCCTGGTGTACTTATAAATTTTTATCTCAAATTTCTTCAAAAAATCTATCACAGAAATGTCTTCCTCTTGTAAATAAATCCTTTTAGCACTTGTACTACTATTTGAACTAATCGATGTATTGATATATTCATATCTCTTCCATTTCACTTTTATGTTAGACAATGATTGGTCATTTATATCAATAGAACATTTGTTGTGAAATAAAGTCAAATTTCCACAATGATCACATTTTAACCACCAACGCATTTCTTTTGGTAAACTAATTCATCATTTTCCCTTGCACATAGAATTTCGAATATGAAATCATGGATAGTGGAAGGAGGAGGTGAACTTTTCCAAAATGTTTTACCAAAATTAAGGAAGGTGTCATAATATAATTGAAATTCCACATGAAAATGACAACAACAAGTGTCGCGTATAGTTATAGGTTTAACATACCATGGTTTTTGTTGAACAAAAGTATTCACTGAGACATTAATTCCACAATTCTCTTCTATGAACTTATTTAAAAAATATATTTGATTGGTGTCCAAGATATGTTTTGCTTGTTCTTCATGCTAATTTTGTGTTATTCTTCACTGCATCATATTCCTTTCTTTTGGTGAAACACATGAATTTTTCATCCAATATTCATATATTATTTTTTTAACATCTTCTCTAAGTCTATATTTGTATGGTTTTCTATAAATAATTGTCCAACAAGTGAGCTCATCATTCACATCTATTTGCAATCGAAATTTCCTATGTCTGTTCAATGTTTATGGTGAGGTCCCTAATTCTTTTGCCATAGATTTTACCAAACAATTTTATTTAGTACTTGATGAAACCACTTCCCATTTTATTGCTCTATGTGCATCTATATTACTTTTCTTTCTAGATCTTCTAATTTATTTTAAAGCAATATTTATATTTTGAATCATATTTTCTGTCACCTTTTTAGCTTTCATTGATTTTCGAATACACAATAGAGTTGTAGTTTCTTTTAATTTCTTTGATGTTAAGAGACCTCTCAAAATTTGAGCTTAAATTGTCACCTTTTCATCTTTGAAGAACTTATGAATAATTAGCTTAACACAATATCGTATAAAATGGTACATTTTTTTTTATCTCCATATGTGTCATTGTCAACATTTTCTAACATCTCATCATCGATATTGATTTCATCTATACATATGAGAATTACATGTAAATGGGTATAAATATTCATTAAATAATTCAATTAAAAAATAGAGTTTGAATGAAATATAAATTAATAAATCTGTATAATTTCAATAATACACATGACATATAGAGGATTTTTGTAACCCCATCTTCACATAAAGTGTGAGGATCGAGTTAAGTTGTAAGTAACATATTTCATAGTATGATGGACTTCAAGGGGGTGGAAGAGGTTTTTACAGAGTGGTATTGGAGATTATTATTAAACTCATTAAGAAGAAGAATATTTGATACCTCATATCCTTGATCAGGAATTAAGACATCATATATATTACACTTGAGAAAGGAGAGGGAGAAGAGGGATTTGTGGGATGTGGATGAGGAATAAGGTATTTTCTATTTTCTTTTTCTTTTAACCACTGACAAGTTATTGTGTTTCCTTGTTAATTTAGTGAATTCAAGGTAATTTTTAGGGTGAGCCATTAAGACTTGTGCCCATATTTCTTCCTTTAAATCACTAATACAACATTTTTAAAATAAGGTATTGAAATTTCCTTTGGTGTAGAAATCAAGTTGGCAAATGTAGAGATTATTTTTTTAACTATACCTATGTGTTTAATTTTGGTAAGGTACCCCAAATAATGAGTATTAGGTTTAAAATGTTCATAGGGATTTGCTATAAAATGGGTCCAAGCAAGAAATTATTTACTGGATTTCTTATGCCAATGCCACCATTGTTGGTGCTTAGGCTCTAAATATAAGACATCCACACAAATTATCATCAAGTAATTTTTGATTCCATGTTTAATGAGAAATAGTGTTCCATTCAAGTCACCTAGCTAGTGATGTTGGATCCATTAAATGCATTCACATTGTTAGAAAATTGGTGGTGTTTGGATGGCTAGTGGTTGTGTTAGTGTTGGAATTGATGTCAACAAGAGTTAGCATGATGATTGATGTCAATCAGGGTTTGTATGATGATTTGGAATCTAGAAGGAATCCCATGGTAGTTGTGGGCTTCATGTAGAGAATGATCATAGTAACAGGATTACTGGGCAAGCCATAAAATTATGACTATGGTGGTTGGGAGTTCAATATTCCAAGAAAAAGAAGGAGAATTAAGGAGAAAAGAGTGGTATAATTTTGCATGCATATTAGTGGTAGAAGATGGGCTCAAAGCCTACATCAAAACCTCTCCATTGAAAATTGCTTTGTAGTAGCTTTCGAACACTGTGTGGAAGTCCAAAAGTGGACTTCTACATCAAAAGATATGGCCTGTCGATGTTTAAGGACTTGAAGTCCTAAGAAGGTTGAAATATCAAGGTTCAGATCCCATTGGAACCCAATATTGGAACCTCAGAGACTAGGATATCAAAAATTTAGAGACCGGGATATCAAAGCATTAGAGCAAGTAAGATCATAGCATCAAAGCTTATGAGACCAGGGTATTAGAATATTAGAGATCATCAGAATATCAAATTTTTGAGGCATAGAAATATCAGAAATTCTTAACAACAATATTTAAGAAGTTACAATATCTAGGAGGGCTGATATTTCTAAAAATTCTCAGGAAAGCTGAGCTAAATTAACAAAGGATTTGATGCAAAACTGAGGTTGATCAGGACTCTTTCTCTCTCCTCCTATAAGACACGTGGCGACATGTCAGTAGGCCTAGGAAAGTGAAGTGAATAGTGATGTCATCATATCAGAGGATGAAATATTGAAGGCTAAGAACATCATAACTCTTGTGGCAATGATGGTTAAAGAAGTTCTGATAAAGGAAGCTTTGATGTTTTCGGGCACATGGTCATATGGAGCTTAAGGGGACCAAGGGTTGAACAAGGAAGTTAAGGATACTAGACTAAGTAATATACTAAGATTTTGTTTGTGCGTGTAATGATACAAAAGTTCTTCGATATAGTACTAAGCCATCAGTGATGGATCTCGGCCCTTTGAGAAAGAAATTTCTCAAGGAGCTAAAGGAAAAGGGGGCCAAGGATATCAGAAATGCAATCTTGTAACACTTCACATATCTAAGTTACTATATGTTCGATTTCCATGATCCATTACAATGGCTTTAATGGATGTATGAGTCGGAAGTTGAAGAATTGAATGCAGGAACGACAGAGTTGGTTGTTGATGTTACCTAGACCTGTAGAAGGCTCTGAGATAAGGCAACGAGGACAACATTTGACCCATACAAATTTGAGGGAATGAAGGAAGAAATAGGTTTTTTTGCATACATGTCTGGTTGTGTTAAATGAGGATTAGAGTGGCCATCCCTCAAGACTATTAATCTCTGTGGAGAAATAAATAAGAATGGGAGTCATAGAGGAGTGTGCAGGCCGCCTGAGAATTAAATTCTCAGCATGTAAATTTATGAATTCAGTCAATGAAAAATGTCAAGGTCCCTCTCTGTGTTTAATGCTATGATAGGGTTCAACGAGAAGATGCAATAGTAGAAGAGGTAGCCATGTCAAAGTACACTTGGGTAGTATGGGTATAGGAAGCAAAGACAACTTTGTGTAGTGTGCATTTGGATCGAAACCAATTATTTCCATTGACAAAATGGGGTAGTTGAGCATACCGTTAAAGAGTTGACGAGTGAGAGTTTTGTGTGTAGATAGTGAGGTCTAAGAACTAAGAGAATACAAAGAGCTCGATTAGTAAGAGAAGCGGGCATGCTTTGAGGAGACTAACAATAGTAAAGCTGAAGTGTGTACAACAAAGAGCATGTGTGAGATAAGGCATAGTGTTGAGGATACGTTGTTGTGAGCAGCGAGTAAATAATAGTTGCATGAGACGAAAGGGAGTAAGTGGAACAACAAAGAACTGAGGGTAGAAGTTGATTCTACAGCTAACAATTTTTTCTCTTTACTTGCAATGTATATGCCTTTGTTTTTTAGTATGAAAATTGTATGAAATAATGGAACAATGGCAAGAGCGGGTTGGTGCTTGCATTCAGAAGAGTTTGGTGCCTCTTGGAAAGTTGGTGCTTACTAACCTAAGGGGGTCGGTGCCTCCTGTGAGTGGGTGCTAAAAGAAAAGATGTGTAATTAAGTAGGTTCTTAATTTACAACATAAATAAACAACAATATGGTGGTTTTTCCCTCTAGGTTTCCACGTGAAAAACAATGTGTCAAATGTGTGTGATTCTAGTGCTCTTGGTTGTATGGACATGAATGCTTAAATTTGTTTCTCATTTCCTTTATGAATGGATTCTCTCACAAGTAACAAAATATAAAAAGGGATTGTAACATATTCGAAAAAGAAAAGAATCTCACTATTACTGATTCATTCCTCCCCCCTCCCAGAATTTCCTTATTCCAACAATTGGCATCAGAGGAAGGTTCCTCTGGGAAATCTAATCACTAGAAGGTAGATCTATAAGGAATTATGTTTAGGTAAGAGAGTTAGGAGGCCTAATCTAGTAGAATACCAGTATTTCATGGGACATACTATGCCTTTTGGAAACTAAGAATGTAAGTGTATATTATGTCCCTAGGAGTAGATGTTTGGACTTCAGTGTTAGTAGACTACAATGCCCCTGATATTCCTCCCAGTGATGTAAGTGGTAAAAAATTATATGGAAATAATTCTAAATATGAGAATGTCATTCTCTTTGGTCTTATTCAATCAGAACTTGTAAAATTTATGCATTGTAAGTCTTCTAATGAATTATGGATAAAGATTAATTAGAGTCATGAAGGAGATGGCAAAGTCAAGTAGACAAAACTTGAAACTTTTAGAATGAGGTTTGAGATCTTGAGAATGAGTGAAGATGAAAGCATAGAAGAATAATTCCTCAGAGTTGATGAAGTAACTAATATGCTTAGAGGACTTGGTGAAGAGGTTAAGGAAGAGATGATTGTTCAAAACATATTAAGATCCCTGCACATGAGATTTAATGCCAAAGTCTTGTCTATTGAAGAAATGGCTAATTTAAAGGGTCACGAGATGGACTTGCTACATGGTACTCTCACTTCCTATGAGATAATAGTATGAAGATAAAAGGTTGAACCTAAGGAAGCAACATTCAAAGTATACAAAAAGGCCAAGGAGCAAAAAGATGATCAAAATTGCTCCAGCTATGAATCTTATCAAGAGTTGGATCAACTAGCCAAGAAACTAAAGCGTGGCTCAAGAAAATATAAAGGGAATTTTCCTTTTAAATTCTTTGATTGTGGAAGAGTTGGACATTATTCGTCAAAATTCACTTACAAAGAAAAGGCTAAAAACGAAGATGATAAAAAATTTGGAAACAAGGCTCGGAAACATCAGAAGAAAAAGATCCATAAGAAAAAGAGATTCTACTTCAAAGAGGATATCTCAACACCAGAGTCAAATAGTGAAAAATCATCAAAGAATGACTCATATAAGTATTTACTTATGGATTTTGAAAAAGAATCCAAAAAAAAGGTATTATGGACTCTGAAGAGGACGAAGAAGAAGGAGTAGTGGACCTTGAAGGGGAGCTCATTATCACCCTTGACGAGCTAAAGAAAGTGAGGAAGAAGAATAAATAGATAAAGGAACAACTATAATATGCTAAAGAAGGTATGTATAACTCTCATAATGAGGATTTTTCTTATGAAAAAGAAAAACTTGAAGAATATATCAAGAGAAAAGATAGTTTAGTCCTTAAACTAGAAGAAAAACAAGGAACCTCTGAGAAACTAGAAGAACAAAACAAGAAATTAGAATAGGATTTTCTCAAGATAAGGAAGGAAAAGATCTCAAAGACATGAAAATATGATATTATTTCTTTGAAAGTTAAACTGGAAGAGGCTAAATGAACGGAAGAGGTTCTTCAAGACTTGATCCAACAATAGGGAGAGAATTGTTAGAGTCTTGAAGCAAATGTTGTTTCTCTAAGAAATGATCTTGAGGGAATAAAGAACAAGAAGGGTTTAAACGAAAAATTTATAGAAGGCAAAACGAAACTAAATCATATTCTAAATAGTCAAAGGCCCTCAAGAATCAAAACAGGTTTGGGATACTCAAAGACACAAGAATCCTTTATGGAAGAAACAAATTTCAGGTCCCGCAGGATTCAAAAAGCCATAGAGATATGTGAATAATCTTCAAGGAAGAACCATTGAATACCAAAGAGAAGCAGGGCAAAGGGTAGACCACCAATGGAGAACGAATCAATCAACCAAACAACCAAGGTAAATTCATGCACAATCTCATAAGACTTCAAGTAATATGCATGCCTATTTATTTTATGGTTATTATTATAATTGTGATACCTTTGGACACAAAGTTGTTGATTATAGAAGGATCAAAGTTGAAAGAGATGAAAATCCTAGATGTAGTAAGTATCAGAATTTTAGATCTCAAAATTCTTCTCTCGGAGACAGAAATGTCTTCTCTCCCTTGCTAAGTGAAGTAAATTCTTCAAATGTAATCATTTTAGGCACAAAGAAAGTGAGTGCAGAATTAGGCTTGAATACTTGTCTAAGTCCCAAAATTTTAGACAATTAGCTATCCAAAAGGATAAGGGGAGCTGGAAATGAAACACTAAAAGGAGCATGTATTGTGGAATCAATCTCTCAACTCATAATCAATAAAAAAAATGGTATTTTGTTAGTGGTTGTTTCAAACATATGACAGGGGATAAAATAAAATTTGTGTCACTTAAATAAAAGGAAAAAGGAAACAACGTCACCTTTGGAAACAATGCTCCAACAAGAATCAAGGGTAAAGGCATAGTTAGCCTAGATCAAAAAATAAGGGCACAAAATGTGTTGTATGTGGAAGGTCTCACACACAATATGCTTAGTGTTAGCCAAATGTGTGATAATGGATACAATGTGACCTTTCAATCTAAATACTGTGAGAACCACAACAGGAAGAAGGGAAAGTTGGTGGGAAAAGCAATTAGAGCCCACAATAATGTATCGGTTTTGATGATTCCAGGGTTAACTACTATTTAAGAGAAAAGAATGAAACACGGTTGTGGCACAAGAGACTTGGGCATATGGATTTTGATAGTTTGATAAAGTAAGCAAGATGGAAGCTGTGAGAGGATTACCAAGATTGTCAAGGCTAGCTAACTATATGTGTAAGTCATGTCCTTTTGGAAAGAAAACTAGGACCATTTCAAGTCAAAAGAATTCTCTTCGTAGAGACCTCTAGAGCTCATTCACAGAGATATTTGTGTTCCAACTAGAGAAAAATCCTGAAAAGGAGAAATGCATTTCATTCTACTCATTGATGATTTTACTGGGGCCACTTGGATTATGCCGTTAAAAGAAAAGTCAGAAGGATTTAAGAATTTTAAATAATTTAAAGCTCAAGTAGAAAATGAGAAGGACTTAAAGATAAAATTCTTAAGATCAAACAGAGGAGGAGAGTTCACCTCAAGAGAGTTCGAATGTTTCTGTGAAAAGCATGGCATCAAGAGGCAATACTCAGTGGCTAGAAATCCACAAAAAAAATGGAGTAATGGAGGGGAAGAATAGAAAAATCCAAGAAATAGTGAGTGAAATGTTGGATGATACAGATGTGTCCCACATATTTTGTGGAAAAGTAGTGCAGGAAATAGTGTATCTATCAAATAGAACTCAACTCAGACCTAATAAGAATCCTGGAAACATATCAAGGTGTTTTGGAGCAAGTGCTTCATCAAAAGGAATGATAAGAATCCTAGAAATTTTGACTCTCGCACTGACAAAGGAATATTGCTTGGGTATTAAGCTCGGAGTAAGAAGTATAGGTGTTACAACAAGAAAACAAAGAAGATTGAGGATTGCATTGACGTGATAGTAGATTAAATAGATTCACAACCTAAGTCCTCTAAAATAAATATGAACTCAGATGATGAAGAAAATTCAAATATGAGGCCTGCAAATCTAGAAGAAACAGGTTCATATGGTGAAGGTAGGAAGCATGAACACCTCCAAGGCCAAAGAAACCTTAGAGGTATGTACAAAATGAACATCCTAAGAGTTAGATACTTGGATATCAAAGACATGGTGTCCAAACTAGGAGAAAACTTGTTGGCAATACAAGTTATGCAAGTTTGGCTTTGTTGTCACAAATTGAACCTAAGAATCTCAGTCAAACAAGTGAACACAAGTTATGGGTGAAAGTTATGAATGAATAACTCGACAATAAATAATGACACATGGGAGATTGTTCCAAGGCATAGAGAGAAAAATGCTATTGGAACCAAATGGGTTTTCAAAAATAAGCTGAATGAATAGGGTCAAGTAATTGGGAACAAATCTTGATTGGTTTGCAAAGGGTATGCCCAAATAGAAGGGATATATTTTGAGGAAATCTTTGTAGGTGTAGCACGACTAGAAGCTATCAGAATATTTCTTTCTCTTGCGTGCCATAAAAACATCAAGGTATATCAAATGGATATAAAGTATGCATTTCTCAATGTAGATTTTGAAGAAGAATTTTACATTGAGCAGTTAGAGGGATTTATAATCACCATGGATGAAGGGTTTATATTCAAAATGAAGAAGGCTCTATATGGACTGAAATAGGCTTCGAGAGCTTGGTATAAAAGGCTAGATAAATACCTTCAACAGCAAGGCTTTTAGAAAGGAATAGTCTGTTAACACCCAGGTTGTTCCCTTTGACTCCCAAGGGAATACGGCTGGGGTAACCACTAACCAATCTTTGGATTACAGTTTCTAGCCCAACTGTAATCAGAGAGGGCTCTCTCTTTAAGGTTTGTCTCTGTTCTGTGGATATTTTAGGCTAGTTATGAAGTGAGGGTTTGGTTTAGGTTTGGTTGGAAGGATGCTTTTCTATACTTAAAATGGAGATCTGCAGATAATGTTAGCCCATTGGGCAATGGAGTCTATGGTTACTGGTCTCTTGAAATCTTGAGTTTGAGCAGCTGGAGTGACAGGGCCATTTAAATATTTCATAAAACAAACTAGCAATTGTGATGGTGAAATGTAAACAACCAGTGAAAAGCAGTTAAGAATTTTCCACTAAGCTAGGGTGTGAGAAAGAGATATATTCCTCAGGAGCAAAACTTGAATTCCTGAAACAATAATCACTCTGAAAGATATAGCATGAAAAGGTAGCAATTAAGAATTACACCTTCATTACTATAACGGAAGAAAAAATAATAGCTTAGATTGAGTTCAGGGTAATCAATGATTAAATCCTGGAACTATTCTTTTTCTTTGCCATTAACTGTAAAGCACAGGAACATAAGAGATATGAAAAGATGATAAAACACATAAACAAAGAGTTTTAAGGAAAACTTATTGTGTCATGAAATACGCAGGAATCCTGTAACATTCAGTTAAACACCTCAATGCCTCAAACAACACAGAGCTTTGGAAATTCCACCGCCTTTATATTACTTCTCTGAGAATTTACAGTAAAAGAACTATATCAAAGATATCAATTACATCCAACATCCAACCCCTGCTATCTAATGCGAGGGGGAATATATAGAAGTCTTTCATACAAAATATCTCAGGCATTGAGTCATCTGAGAAATAAAATATCTTCATTAACTCGTATAGAAATAGTAGATAAGAAGTTATTACAGCCTTTAATACAACATAAATGCTCTTTACACCTGTCAGAAGATTTCGACCTTTGGAGCTCACTGAGTCGGTTGAATGCTTTGTTATAACTGCTGAATGACGTGTTTGTGCAGCTCTGTCCTCCTGTAGCTTTTCGGCCCTCTCACCTGTGACTGCCAGTGCTGCTGTGGTGGCTGAATGGTTTTGCTGAGTTGGCTCAGCCTCTCTCTGCATACGTGCTGACATATCACAATCTTCCTGTGCATGACCATTTATATATTTCAAAAGGAAAAAACATAATTACTGGCTTTGGTTTAGCAGTAATTGTATCAAACTGTTCCAAACTTCCAGTGTGGACAGTTGATGCCTCAAAATTGACTCTATGGTCTCATCTGCCTCTGTATACTTATAAAAATTGGGAGGCTCATCAAACAAGTGATTAATTTCATTCATAATAAAGAATAAGCTCTCCACCCTGTTGAAAAGGGTCTGTCCTGATGTTGGCCCTGTTTCTGCTGATGTGCTGGCTTTTTCTGCAATCTGATTAGCAGCAAAGGTGTTGACCCTCTTGGAATATTTTTCATGTGAAAGTAGCCTTCTTGAGGGCTCCATCAAGCGAGGAAGACCTCTGTTTTGCAATGCCATGAACTTGTTCTGGAATTTATTAATGTCTGCCTGCATATCCTGGCTACTCTCTAAGGTCTGTACGAGGTTTCTTAGTGTCAGGACCCTTTTGACCATTGAAATGGTCTCAGTCCTGTTGGAAATTCCCATTTTGATTAGCTGAGAACTTGTTCTGTAATTTAGCACATTAACCATTCTAGTGGCAGCCTCAGGCATACTGCCAAGAGATGCCCTTGCTCTTTGGATCTCCATGTGTGCTTTTCCAATGAGCCACATTTGCTCATGAATGGCCTCAATGTATTCCCACTGGTCTGTGATGGATTGGCCAATATTGGCCCATAGGATTCTCTTGAGCTCAGCTGTTACTTTGTCTAGTGTGAGCTCATTTTCTAGCTCATTTATCCTCCTTTTGAGAGCCTTTACCTCTCTTTCTCTCTCAGCCACATTTTGCTTGGATTTGTCATATTTTTCATTGATCTTAGCCAGAGTTTCTTTGGCTTGATTCAACTCTGACATTTGGGCCTCCAAGACTTGAATCTCATTTCTGAGCTTCTGCATGTCAAGACTTTCAGCCTTGCTCTGTTGTTGGTGCTGAGGTGGAGGGTGCTGCTTGCTCTGTCCGCTGACTGGGAGGGGAAATGGTTTGAGGAACTTCCTCCAGATTGATTGTTTCTGGAGGAGGCTGTGAAGTTTGTCCTGCCTCTTTTTGCTGCAATGCTGCCTGAAGTGCAGCCTCTGATTCCTCCAACTTTCCCTGTGTTTGGATGAGCTACTTGTATAGTGTTACCAGCATAGCTGCTGCATCCTTGTCCTGTCTTAGCTGGGCAACTTCTTCAGTTTGGGGATGAAGAGTTGCTGGGATCTTGATCATTTTTCTTAATGTTGCCATATCAACATCCCTTAGTTTCAAGAGCTCCTGCATTGCTTTGACATCCTTACGATCATGCCCAAGCTCTATTATGACGTCCTCCAAATATTTGATCCTATTGTCCTTTTCTTGAGAGGATGCCCTTTCCAACTAAAGTTGTGTAGTTGTATTATTTAGGCTATTTTGTAGCTTGTAGTTCACCAATGTCTTGTCTAACAAGGAGGCATACACCATCTCACCCGTTTGCTTGTGTAATTCAATTTGATCCATTGGGTGGATGTCCTTGGCAAGGACCTCAAGGTTGGTCCTGATGTAATCTGTAGCTGACTGTGGCTGCTGCATGGCTGGCGCGAAATGGATCATGATCATTTTGCCCTCCTGAACATCATAAGCAGACATGAGTCTTTGCTGGTTGGTGGGAGCCATTTTCAGCAAATGATTATACAATTGTAGCCTTATGGGCTCATTCCTCTTCTTGATGTCCTTGAACTTTGCTTGATGCTCTTTTCACCTTCTCTCTGTTGGCTTGAGTAGCTAACTTCTCCTCCTGCTGCCCTCTCTTGTTCCTGCTAGAAGGAACTTGCTGAGGCCTCCATGCTAGGCAGGCCCACACCCGAAGATTGCCCTATTGGCATTTCTTCCTCTGAAAAAGGATTTAACCTTTGCCTCTTCTCCCCTTGAGTTGTTGATGTAGTGAGGGGAGTCTCTCTGTCCCTTTTCTTGCTTATGTCCTCTCTTTGTGGGGTTTGGAGGATTGAAGCATCAATTCTTGATTCTTGCCTAGGAGGCACCATTTGTGCTGGCTGCTGCTCAGTGACCATTGCAGCCTCTGCTGTTTGTTCTTTTTGCCCTGGCTGCTCCTTTTCTGGCTGATGTACCTGTTGTTGTTGCTGAACCTGTGCTTGCTGTACCTGTTCTTGCTCCATCTCTTTTTC
>APFE030214202.1:0-14818 GCA_000404065.3 Pinus taeda | reverse complement strand
TTATGAATACACATGTGGTTTGATGCACCAGAATCTAACAACCAATGTTGACCATGATTTGACACATTAACTGATAATACTTCATCACTCATACCTGAACCAGATGCCGAACCTGTATCTGTCGTATTTTCCTTCTTCTTCTCTATCGAAGAATCTACTTTAGAAGTTTGTTGTTGTCGCTTCTAGCAGTCCTTCTTTAAATGCCCTGATTTGCCACAAAACCAACACTTTACCTTACTCTTCTTACCTTTCGACTTTGAACATGAGTCGCTCGGCCTACTGGAGCGTCTTTCTTTCGAACGACCTCTAACCATCATAGCTTCTGATGTAGAGGTTTCTAAATGTGACCTTCTCCTTGTTTCTTCCGATAATAAAGATGCAACTACATCATCACACTCAATAGTTTCTGATGAACTAAGACTTATAGAAGTAACAAAATGATCCCATGACTCGGGCAATGAGCACAATAAAGTAATAGCTTTATCCTCGGATTGAATTTTTACTTCTATACTTTGTAATTGCATAGAAGAGTATTAAAAGCATTCAAATGATCAGCAATTGATGTACCTTCCTTCATTCGCAAACTGTACAACTGTCGCTTTAGGAGAATCCTATTGGTTAAGGATTTGGTCATTTACAGTTTCTCCAGTTTCGTCCACAAACCAGCAGCTTTTGTCTCCGACACGTTATTAAACAGGACATCATCCGCCAGGCACAGTCGAATAGCACTTATTGCTCTTTCGTCCATCTTGGCCCACTCATTATCTGTGATGTTGTAAGGCTGTTTGGATTTTCCCAACAACACCTTTGCCACACCATGTTGGACAAGCAGATCGTACATCTTCACCTTCTAGATCTCAAAATTATTTTTTCCATTAAACTTCTCGATTTCAAATCGGGCACTCTGAGTTTTTGCCATCTTGTATCAACCAAAAAACAATAATCTCCAAATCCAAATTTTAAATACCAACAATTAATATATAAAAAACTACCTATGCCTTACTGCCTTTGCTTTAAAAAAAAAATTCTTCCCTTTGTACTTCACAGAAAAATTTCTGCCATCTACACTTCTCAAAAAATGTAATATACGTCTTTTTTAAAAAAACCGCAATGCTCACAAATTTCGATCCTTTTAAAAAACTCAAAAAACTTATTCATTAACACATACGCACCAGGTATATATATCACATACGCACTAGGTATCTCACATACGCACTAGGGATATCACATACGCACCAGCACCACGCATTACATGCGCCCTTCAATCACTCCGCATCGAGCATGGATATCCCCCACTGCCATGGCCAGAAGAAGTAAAGCGATACATTTTGCTACTACCATGCACCACCAGCACGCAATACCAATGCACCACCAGCGTGCAATACCACACACACTGCCTAATCCAATGAACCACCAGCAATCAACTGCGCACCAGCAATCACATACACAGCAAGTTGATGTAATACCTCCACGTAGATTGAAAAATGACCTCCACACAAGTTGGAAACAATGACCTCCACGCAGGTTGGAAAAATAGACCTCCACGCAGATTGAAAAAACAGACCTCCACGGAGGTTGAAAAAACGACCTCCATGCAGGTTCTCTACTCTGTTGGCCAATTCACCTCCACGCATCCGTAGTTGGTCCACGTAGCAGTACGCACTAGTAGCAGTGGACATACGCAACCCCACAGCGACGCCCAAAAAATGGTTTATGCCCAACGCACCAGTAGCAGTGCGCACCAGCAACGCACCAAAATCTACGCTCCACGTAGCTTCTTCACACCTCCACGTAGGCTCACACGACGCCTCCAACATGCTCTGATACCATTTGTTAGAGGAAAAGGTGTGCAGCAAACAAATAAACAATATACACAGCAAATAACCATACACAGGAGACAGCAGATTAACGTGGTTCACCCAACCAATCTAGGCTACGTCCACCAAACATAGGCATCAGTAATCTTTATTATCAAACAGGAGATTACAAAATAATCAATTTCTTCACAAACTCTCACACTCCAAACAATCCATACGAACACCTGTTTTATAGCTAAGAGAATCTAACTCCCTCATAAATCCTCTTACATCAAATATAGGATGCATTAACTCTCTCCCAACAACCTGGAGCTAATCTAGCAACAAATTCCTATTGTTGTCATACATTAGAGATTTTTTCCTAATATATGAAACAGAAAATCTCAACAATAGAAGCAGCAAGTTGGAGGACTCTCTAGTATTTGTGTAGAACATTCAAAATCTCAAATGGGGGAGTGGGTTTTGAAAGTATAGACAGTAGAATTAACTTATAGTTTTGAAAACAGATGAATAGACTTGTATGAAAAAAGTTGCATAAATTAATATTTAATATGTAGTTGATAGTCAGTGGAACTCTAGATGTTGGTTACAATGTTCCCCTCATGTCACATCTTGGAGATTCCCAGGAGATTTGTAGAGGAAGAGAGTAGAAGTAGGGAAAGAAAAAGGTTGAATTCTGGATAACTATTTAATTTGGCCTACATTTGGTACTCTATGTACTCTGAATCTGGGGAATTAACATTGTGGGTAGAGAGTTTTGTATATTGTTCAAGAGGGAATTTTTGTTTAGCCATTATCATGTTCAAAATTCAATAACATTTTGCTTTAGTGCTATGTGTAAATTTAGTGATTTAATTAGCTTCATTTGTCATTCTTATTCAACTAACAATAACAAGTACAATTTATTGTCTTTGAGGTGTGGGATTTAGTCTTTACCAGGTCTCAAGTTGAAATCTCATGGGAGAGTTGAAGATGGAAGCCATCTTTGGGGAATTAAAGTATCCCAAGGGACATCCAAGCTAGACTAAGTTTTGCACATTTCTAGTGATAGAATCCCATTGGAGAGCAAATCATTCCTCCATCCACCATGGAACTGGCCCCAACCTAAACTCAACATACTTGTAAAAAATACATAAATACAATTCATCCTAAATTTATTCAGATTATCATATTGCTTTCTCATCCTCAAATTTCCCCTTCTTGTTTCTCTAGTACTCTTCTAATGCTTTTAACATCAATTTGAATCTTAATAACAATCCTAGGGACTCAAAGTTGCAAATAGTATTTGAACGAGCGTCTGCTTAAATAGACTATAGATTACTCAGAGGACAATTGATAGTGTCTTTGGCTTAACCAAAATTTGAGCAATAAGGTGTCTGATTATTCAGACAGGGGGTGTCTTTTAAACATAAAATTGAAATGGGTAGATTGAGGATAAAGTGCTTATTATATTGTGGAGAAGAATAGTTCCATCTTCTAGACTCTTGCTATAGATTTCTCTGCTCACACTCGCTTGATTCTTGGTCTGATTTTTTGGATCTATTTCTAGCACCATACAGGTACAAGATTATATTCAGAATCAATACCTCTTGATTCATAATCAATTCCTCTTTGAACAAGCTAATATATGTTTCATGTGCCAAGTTTCAAGAATATCAGAGATATGGTCACTCTTTTCACTTTGATTGTTTCTACATTTATAGTTTTAAAAAGTATTTTGGTTCAGAATCAATACCTCTTTACAGCAAGCTAACATATGGCATCATGTTGTAACTTGCAAGAATATCAGAGATATTCTCACTCTTCACAGATTGAGTTCCCCTTACAATCAAAATACCTGGAGCATTTTCAATCTGTAGGTAGGGTTTCAAACCCCAAAAGGAATTTTTTCCTTTAAAGTGAAAGAGCATCAAAACTATTTGGAGAATTTTCAATCTGTAGGTAGGGTATCTACCCCAAAAATAACGATCACATTTGAAGTGAAAGAGCATCATTGAGGCCTCCTTTTAAGATTTCATAATTCATTTTCATAGAATGTTGGTAGTGATGATAATGCAAGTTCTTCTAGTTCCTATCAAGGGTCTGCAAAATAGTATGAAATCCTATTCCTCTGCTTTTTGTAAAGCATTCTTCTCCAAACAGGAATCAAGAGAAACTGATTGCTGAACCTATGAGACACCTATGGCATTCTCAATCCTACCATCCTCTTCTCTAGAAGTCAAACTATTCACTTCACAACTCTTATTTCCACCCAGTAATTCTCACAGATTTCCACCGTTGATTTCCACCCCCTTCTCAACAACTATGAACTCAATATCATCCTCTAGACTAACAACTTTATTATCATTCTTGAAAGTAGCCTCTCTAAAAATACAATTGGATTGATCCCAATGACTGATTGGAGGGAATAAACTTCTTTTCACTTCAAGAGCAAAAAAGGACGTAAAACTGGACCCCTTCACATCTTCTCATGGTTGAACTTGCACACTAGTTTTAGAAGGGCTCTCATTAACTGGGTATTCTAGGCCCAAATCAGTTATATGTTCATGATTTGTCCTGGGTGCAGATATGCAGGTAGATACATGACCTCTTAATGCACATATTGATCGACTTATAGATTTATTTGATAATTTGTCACAAAAATGTACATCACCAGCATCATCACCAAGTTGTACTAAAGTTACTCTTGTTAGAGGTGTATGTTTGCAAGCTCCACTATCCACATACCAGTTGGCATCAGACATGATGTTAGCTAATAGGCATGAAACCATTGAGAAATGTATCTTGAGAATGGATGAATGATCATCCACTTAAGCTGATACTTTTTCACTCCTTGCAAGTCGCTTTTGGTGTTGTTGCTTGCCCTTCCCTTTCTTTTGATGACATTGGAAGCAAGGTGCCCAAACTTTTGACACTTGAAGAACTTCATGTGGCTCAAGTCCTTCTTTCCCTGGTTACAAGAACCTTTCTTCTCTTTCTTCCCTTTTTAACACTTTGCAGTTCCTCTTTTCCTATTGCCCTTATTCATCTTACTAATCAGGACAACATTCTGCTCCTCAATACCTACAATAGTATCCAGTATTGTATCCTTCTATTTGAAGTCATTCCATAGCCTGCTAAAACTGGGAAGTTCTTTTTGGCCAGATGTCATAGTCAAAAAGTTTCCAAAAAGAATAAGACCTATTTAATGCAATGGGAATTGGGTACTAACTCTTTACCCTTTACCTACTAATTTTCATTTTCATACCTGCAATAGTATCCTTTATTTTCTCCTTCTAGTTGAATTCATTCCATAGCCTGCTAAAAATGGGAAGTTGTTTTTAGCCAGATGTCATAGCCAAAAGGTTTCCAAAAAGAACAAGGCCTATTTAATGCAATGGGCATTGGGTGCTAGCTCTTTACCCTTTACCTACTATTTTTCATCTTCAACGATTCTTTATATGTCACAATGCTTCTTGAATTTATGCCTTACAACATTTACTTTGCAACATCTGGGGAAAATGCTAGTCTAGTTCCTTTTATAAATGTTAACTACAATTTTTAGCTTCTTGCATATGATTTTATTAGTCTTTTCTTTATTATGTAACAAATTATCAATGAATTATTATGTAGCTATATTTAGTTCTCAATATATTCAATTTATCAGTAGTATGGAAAATGGTTAGGTTTAGATGCTTTATAGTGCTTATTGCCTATTATGCATTCTCTGAAGCAAGGAGATGCAAAATGTTATTTCTCGGAGTTCATTATATTTGCAGCATTGAAAGCCTAGAGGTCTTCGGGTGTACCACCAATATTTTGATTTTCTTGTTCAAGATTTTGTTGATTTTATCTTTCTAACCTAAACGAGGTCTCTATCTTGTTGTATCTTATGAAGCTTGAGACCTAAACAAAGAAGTATTCAAGAGAAAATCTCAAATGTAACACCGATGCAGAATCTATTTGGGGTAAGTCTCTATGGGAATCATGTGTTGCTAATACCTTCTTGATTATGGTTCATTTGCCTTTCGTATTCTACAAAGACAAGCTTCATTATATTTGTTTTAGTATTAGTTTTAAATTGTTGGATCATGTTCTTTGTTTTAATGAGATAACTAATTTATAGGCATTTTATTGGGAACCCTTAAAGAATCCTAAAAAGTAAAAATAAACAATTCACGCATTTTTTATATTTGTTTTACTGTTGGAGTGGGTCCTTAAGATATTTTTTTGTGTTCAACCTTGAATACTTTTGATTTAGTTGTGCATGATTTGTTGATTTGAAATCTAGAGCTACACATTTTATGCCTCGAAACTCTGCTCCCTTAGAATTTTGGAATCTATTTCCTTGTGACTTATTATACTATTTAAAACTGGTACGAATTTGTGATAGACTCGCTCTTTCTCCCATTGACAACTCTATTTCTCCTACCTCCAAATGCTCTGTCATGTTTTGTCAGAGTTCTTCAATTCATGCATTTGGATTTTTCTATCCTTCCTGTAAATTGATTCATAAGGTTTCCATCCTCATCCCTAATCTCAATGACTTCACATCCACGTACATACTAGAGCCCAAAAATTTTTGGGACACTTAATTTTGATGCTTCTTAACCACTAAGTGGCTCTAAAAAAGGATGTACAAGTAACAAAAAGAGAACATCATGTTCCTTGAGCCCATTCCATTCATACCTTATCTGTGATGTTTATCTTGAAACATTGTATGTAACCTTTACAATAACAGCGGATGGTTTCACCTCTCCAATGTTTGGTTGCTTTACTTTGGTGATTTTTAACTCCTTGATTGGAAAAACTATTCTAGACCATCCTCGAAAGTGAGTTTCTCCCTCATTATTAATATATGATGCTAGTCGAGGCAACACATCTTGGATATCTTCTCAATTTCCTATGTCGATTCCAAGTGAAAAAGATTGAAATTCCTCAAGAGGTAGTCATGGAGAGTTAGAAATTGTAGATTAAGTTTTGGAAGAGCCAAGCATCCTTCACCAGTGTAATTAATTTTAGGTACAAAACTTTCATCCCACATGACTTGTCCATTTGGATAACGAGGGAGAGAATTTATCGCTTCCTTTTGAGACTGTCATTTCTCAAAAGTAGAAATGATTACCTCGGTAAGGAAATCCATTCTTTCAACACATGGATCAGTGTTCTTAAGCAATTTAAGATTATTATAGACAAGATCCTTAAGTTATTTTGCAAACAAAACAGAAAGCCTCTTACAAAGATTGTTACGTTTTTCAATGGAGCCCACATTGGCCAATGCAAGTGTCATAGGGCTTACACTACATACTAAGCTTAGAGCTCTTAAGGAATTTAGTTCATAGGACATGAACTCTATGGCTGCTTAAGACAATCTTCACTCCAATGGATACTTTCTTAAAGCTAGTTTTTGGACCAAGGCTAGTAATATTGAGTATTGATACAGATGGGCTTGTCTCTTTAGGCTTTACATGCTCTTTCTTGTTCAAAGAATGTAGACTATGTATTATAGCTAGTTACCTATGGCTTAAGAATACAACAAGAGGTCCATGCTTATTCTCCCATGCTCTAGGGATTTATTTTACAGTTAAAATGAAATTAAATTAGAGTTGTCAGAATATATTAGCTCAACATTATGTTTTCAACTTCTATTTGAAATAGAGGCAACTAAGTTGGACTAAATCCTACGTTTTATTGGCAATGAAGTTAGACTAGAGTTGATAAAAACCTTTTTAGCGTGGAATTTTGTTTCCAACTTCTATTTTTATTATATACAACAAAGTTTGATCAAATGTTGCATATTTTTGTTGTCTCACTGTAAGTTTCATTGAAATAAAAATGTGTGTATTCTCTTCAATTAATTTTTCCATAGTTATTTATTACAATTTATTGTGACATATTGGTAAAATGACCATTATTCTGATAAAGAAGTTGTTTTTTTAGAATCATTAGCTGCTGTGAAATTATATTTGGACATGTCAGTAGTTTAACAGTTTCATTTAGAAAAATCAAGGACAACTGGTTTAGCTTTGAAGATTCCATAATATATGCCATGCAAGGTGATGTGAGTCCCACTGGTCCTACCCAACTTGAGCTTCCAAGGTAATAATCGGTTTCCTCCACTTGGGTTTTTAGAAGTGCCCAAACATCATTGGCCTTTTATAATCTCTGGTCTATGGGTTTTCCATAGAAGCTTTTGGATATTTGTAATCATGGTTGTATATAGTGAAAATGGTTGTTCTCTATTCTAATATTGACACTGATAAGACAATATTAATTGAAGTGGTGTACAACAATGCTAACTGAAGTGTTTATATAAACAATTGACTTAGTCCCTTGGGAAAGAATAGTGAAAGGATTATTTTCAATTTCTTGCAAAGCCTTTCTCCTATCATTTCATCCTTGGACATTTGATCCATCTTGCAAGAACCTCCATTTAGATAATCGTTATATAAAATCCACATAAAATCTTGGAAGTCTGATCCCATGCTTCTCAACTAGTTTTCAGATTTGAAAGTCCCATATCATTCTTTTCAACTGATTTCGGTACTATAGATGTTTGCTCTAGCAGAATTGTGTACATGGATGTTCTTTGGCAGATCTTTGTTGTAAATTTGATCTTGCATAGGTCACTTTGTTATAGGGCAATAAGGCTTTTGGTTCTTGGTTTTCAAGACATTACTTTAGTATTGTTTAGCCTAAATTTTCAAGTGATTCTCTAACTATAGAAATTCTAGGGTCATTCCCATTTCAAGGAAGTGATATTAGTTCTTAATATTATTTCCAGGATTGTTTCTATTTCCTATATGATGTTACTTCCAATGTAATCGCTCATTATGTAAAAGATACCTTAAGGAGAAATCCACTATATCTAGATTGAGTGGGCCTAATGGTTAAGAGTATGTGTTTCCTCCTAAGAGGTCACAGGTTCAAAACTAGAGGGGGTAGAGTATGTATGCCTTCATTGACTTAGCTGTCAAATCATTGTGCGAAGGTGGGTCCCTTGTCCCAAAAGTAAGGGGGTCTCATACACCAATGTGGTTTCTGGCTTGGTTGTGACCTTAAAATTGGATAATTAAAATATCCTCTAGAAATTTTAGAATTGTATTTCAAAGGTATGAGAGTACAAGGAAGCCTTTTCTTTAGTGAGGTGCATGATAAGGTAACTATTTCCTTCAACATGTAGAAAATATTGTAGACTTTTGGAGGTTTATTTCCGAATACACCATTGTTGAGCTAGCCAAATGGAGCAAATCACCTCTAAAACCAAAATTTTGTCTTATGTTCTAGTTGTAGTTCATTCATTTAATGCCTCTATCTTATCTCCAATCCATTGTTTCATTTCACATAGTCTATGAGTGATAGCACATATCTCATTGGTGAGATGACAATGAATCAAAAGGTGATTTCATGCTTTCGCGTTATTCCCTTAAAAGTGCATGTGTTGGGACTTGTCCATCCTCTTCTTCTAAGCATGTGTAGGTTGGGATTGCACCGTTGATTTGAGATTTGGGGCCCCAACCTTGGTTGTAGATAGTTGCCTTTCATCTAGAGGGTCTAGACTTGTGCTTGAACACCTTATTTGTTGCAAACCTATTCATAAAGATTAATCAATTGATTTTCATCATCACATAGATCAATTTATGTGTTATTTTATATACATGCATTGCAAAATGCATGTGGGGTCATAAGAGAAGCATTGTGTCACTATACAAAGGATATAAAAATCAAAAGGTTTAAAAAAAGTGAATAAAAAATGGATACATACAATATTTAGTGAAAATAGGGGTTTTATAAATTGGGAAGGTGTATTGGATTTATATTGGCAGGGGATTAAATAATGTGATTTTTAGAGGTATTTTCCAATATGTAGTCAAATTAAGGGTATTTTTTAGTATGCCACAAATGCACGTGCTATGTCAAAGGTTCAGTGAGTGAAGCCCCTATGAGATATACAATGCACCATAAACTAAGAAAACACAGATGATTAGAGGTAATCCATAAAGAGAGGAAACCAAAGATTTTTCCATATATTGGAAATCTAGATGGTGAAAACCCTAACAATCGAACTTGTGAAAGCCCTCTTTTATATCTATATTCAAGCTTCATGGTAGTAGGTATTTGCTGGTTATACGTATTTATTGCATGCACACTTTTATTTAGGAAAGACTTATTTTTCCATTTGCATGACAGTTAATGCGCATGGGATGTATATGCCCATTGTTGAATTTAAACAAGTAGATTATCCAACAATGACCATATACAACCCCTGCGCATTAATTTCCACACAATAGACTGGAAATTTTTTTCCATTTTATTTAGGTTTTCATTCACAGGAAAATCAGTGTAGCGTTCATAATTGCTTTGTAAATTATTAACAGACAAAATGCCCCATTTGTGGACGTCAAATAAAATTAGTAAGGCAATATGTGCTAATAAAACTATTAACAAGATATATGTATTTTTAAAAGTTTTAGTATGGTTTTAGTGTCTCTCTGTAGTTTAACACTCATTTTTTTAGTTAAAGAGTAATAAATTTGACTTCTATAATATGTAAATTTAAATATCAAAGAGATTTTCAAAATCTTGAATTATTTATAATTGAAAACCACATTATATATATTTTATATATAATAATATATATATATATTATTAGTATATATATATATTAATATATAATATATTATATTTTTTATTTTTAATTTATAATGATTTAGTTAACAATTATTAAATAATAATAATATATAGTTTAATGACACAATTTCAAACTCATTATCAATATTTCAAGAGCTTGAATTAGTGTTAGAGTTGGTATTTTTCGCAACTTCCTTTTCTTGTGAGCTAGTTGTGAGTTGTAAGCTCACATAGAAATTTGTATTGGTTGAGTTGTCATAGTTATCTTTAACTACCCTAAGAGTGACTCCATCAATATAAAATGGAGGTCTTCTATTCTTTTTGTAGTTGTGAGTAATGAAAATAGTTTTACATGGTATTAGAGCATTGAGAGTGATACAAATAGTTCTATATTGTATTAGAGATTGGTTGTAATATCCTTCATGTTTTTAATACATATATTGTTATAAGCATGATCAAATCAAATCTTATCTATCTAGGAGGCTGCAATTTTGTTGATCTTTCTTTTTTTTTCCTTGCAGGGTTTCTATGTGATCATGTTTTTCACAACAATAAGGAGCCCACTCTCCAAACTCAAATAAATATTTGATTTGCAGTAAAGAGGGTTAAAATGGAGTATAGATCTTCCTTAGAAGCTCCCAATTTTTATTTGTAAATTGGGCATACTCAATCTGGATCTGAAAGAACATGAGAAGTTTTTGAAGTTATCTAATCATGTAAAAATGGTATGAGTTTACTAATATTAAGATTCTCCCAATATGGGAGCTCATAAAAGACAAATTTCCTTTTCATCCCAATGGGAAAGTTTTCAACATAGGTCTCGAAGAATTCTGAGTCATCAAATAAAGGCTCCCCATTTTAATCAAACATTTTTGCAAACTCCTTCTCCTTATCTCTCTCATATGCTATAATCCATTCAACTAGTGTCATTGTTGCAGGCCTTTGGGTTCTCTCTGGTTTACCATTGAAAGTGGATGTTTCTCTTCTATAAGTGTGTTATTCTTGGAGGAATAACCTGGAGCAATCATGCATTGTCTTTGCTAGGTGGTAAGACCACCTAGCCTTCAGAGAAGGTCCACAACATTTAAATACATGATACCCTTGTGTTACAAGACTTATGAAATTATTATATACAGGTCGACATGTTAGAAACCATGAAGATTAGAAAAATTACAGTGAATTAAATTAATTTGTGAAACAATATTGTTACATATATAAACAAATCAATAAAAATGTAATTTACCAGAGCAAAATCCTACTCCTAAATAATCATGTATGGTGTAATCACATATGCCATACAATTTTAAACTCTTGTTTGTTGTGATGGATCTTGATACATTGTACACATGCATCCCTTCCCATAATTCCTTTAATTCATCTACCAATGTTTGTAAGTAGACATCCATATTCTTCACTTGTCTTCTATTAGGGACACTGAGAGCCAACATAAAATATTCATTCTTCATAAACAATAATGGGGGGATATTATTATTGATCACTACTACAGTCCAAACATAATAGTTGGTGTTTTTTAGGGAATATGGGTTGACACCATCCATGGGTATGTTAATTCATAGACTTCATACTTCATCCTTGAATTTTTCAGGCCATGTATCCTTCATATGGTTCGTGGCTATTGAATCTATTGGGATTTCCATAACTCCTGAGTCATTTTTGTGTGATGCATGTCATCCCTGCAACATGGCTAATTATTTACAATGAAATGGCCTTTTGATCATTGGGATTATAGGCATGTACCTCAATATATTATGAGGATGATCATCTGATTTACCCATTGTTTTTGAATTACGGTACATGTCATGCTGACATTTTGGACATAGCTCTTTGTCTGCATATTCTCCTCCATATAGAATATAATCATTCAAACATGCATAATATGATATGTACTCAACTCCCAACATTTTCAACAACTTCTTTGGCTCTTGCAACAACCCGAAAAGACATTATCACTTAGAAGAAACTTATCTTTGAATGACCAGTAGCTGGTGGGGAAATAATTTTACAATGTCAATATTTAGCGTTCTTAAAATTAACCATTTTTATTGTTGATTGTATGACAAAATTTCTCAAAATATAAGGGAATCGATCGATCATGTAGGTGAATTACCTCAATATTACCGAGAAACATGCATTCACATGCCAAAATTTAGTTTCAAGTTATAAAACAACATTGTTGCCCCCAACTAAGTAAACTTTGACTTGTCACCAAGTCCAAAGAAATGGGTGGTGGAAGCAGATTTCATACTTTTGAATAAGGTATCTATGATATGAACATCAGCCCTTAGGTCATCATTATGGGACTCATCTAACAACATTCCCTCCATGGTAGTCATATCTCGTAAGTAATCATCCATACCAAACTTTATTTAATTGCGTCCTTTTCCAACTTGTGATGAAGAGCTACTATTGTTGTAGTCATTCCTAGTTCGTGAATCTTGATGTAGTGGGAATTAAATAGGCGGTTGATTCAACTATTCTTTGTAAAGTTCCTCCCCAAGTCTTTTTCCTAATGCATCCTACTCTTGAGTTGACATTGTAGTGGGGTGCACTAGAAGATGGTCGGTGGGTCACTCATCATCACTAGAATCCTAATTTTAAAAAATATTGAACACCATCAGTACAATATTAATGGTTGTTGAATTGAGGCTTCTGTGATACATATCAAGTTTATGAGATATTTTTCGGCGTAAATTACAAGCAATTTCATTTGTTGACACGTTCCAAACCAACTAGTGTGGTTCATTGTCAGGACAAGTTGAAGAATCAGATCTATATTACAAGTTAAAAAGTAAGAGCATAACATCCAATGGTAACTAACTGATGGCTATATTTGACTAGGACATGGCTACAATGACTAACTAACGGCTATATTTGACTAGAAACGGCTACTTGACTGGAAATGGCTAGTTTGTAATTTAGATCTGACCCTTCAACTTCTCCTGATGATGAACCACACTAGTTGGTTTGAAACACATCGACAAATGAAATTTCTTGTGATTTACGCCGAAAAATCTCTCATAAAATATCAATGATATTAGTAAGCACGTCAATGCAATTGGTTTGTTGAAATTACATTATAACAAATAATTATTGCCATCATTGGTTCATTATTATGGATAGAAGGTGTTATGTTCCATTTGGAAGGTTGAAGAGGTTGTCCATTTTCATATACCAACTTCTTGCGATATATTGCTCCAGATAAGAGCTTCCGACATTTTAGAAATGGACGAATATCTTCTATGCCTAAACTCAATTATGAATCAGGATCAAACAAGTTTGGATGTATTTTTTATTCAATTTGTGTTTTGTAAACTTGGAAAAACTACTGTTGGAAATAGTACTGAGAGGGGGGGGTGAATCAGTATTATCTGGTCAATTATTTTCTTTTTCAAACCCAGAACATATATGCTACTTCAGTTAGAGAAAATTGCGTATATATGCAACTACAGATAAGGAAACTCGTGTATACCATATAGACTTATAATTTAAAATATTCTACAGATGTTGAACATTAATCTGTGCATCAAGATCATATAAACAGAAAAATAGAGCAGAAGACAATCACACACAAGAACACAGGATATAAGGTTGACACCCAATGTGGGTGAAAACCACCTGCTGAAATATGTCTCTATCTTTTCAATTAGAAAATTCTTTTTAAAATGATTATGTACTGATGCAGTCCTTTACCAGTACACAGGCTGCTACATGCAGAAGACTACAACCTTCTCTTCTTTCCAGGGACCACATTTCATAAATTTTCAGACTAGATCCACAAATAACATCAATCAAACATCAAGAATTTCTGCATCAGCCAATCATCTTTTCACCACTCAAAACTGAATCAAAATAAACACTTCTCTGACGACTGTACCCGGATCATAATAACAGTAATCACACCCCACTTCTGAACCCAAAAAAATGTAGCAATAAACAAAAGTAGCTATAACATAAATCAAGAGATGTACGCTACTTCGCTATTCAGAAACCTGCATACAAATCTATAAATTCATTATTTCAAGCATTCAGATATTAGTTAACTCAGATTATCATATTTATAGATCAAGCGTGCGCCACATATCACATATCAAAATCATATAGAGATACCACTATTCCAGCCTTAAGATTTTGACCCATCAATAGAACTTGTCCTTCTCCTTGCACTCAGGTTCCTTCTTCATTCAGATCCAGATCTGCACCATAACCCAATCACAGTATTCCAAATCTAGCACTTTATCAAATATTCAATAATTCAGAAGACGCCTTGCCAAATGATCTCCTTCCTCTTTTAAAGCCTTAGGCCTTTCACAATACCACGGACCAAAAACCATAACAATTCAATACCATGGACCCAATACTTGGGATCAACA
>APFE030214199.1:0-27771 GCA_000404065.3 Pinus taeda | reverse complement strand
TAGTTCCCAAGGCATCTCGCTTGGTTGCATCGCTATTTCTTTGAAGCCCACAATCAACTGTGCCTCAGATTTAGGCCTACTGAATTCTCTATTCAGTGATGTTTGGATGTCTGCCACTCAAGCATTAAAGTTATCATTAGAATACTTGATATACGAGGCTAGTGCACAATCTTACATAGCACTAACCAATGTTGCCTTCATTATATGATCATCTGTAACACCTTGATCTTCGCATACAACTTTCACAATGAGCCAGAATTGGTTTGTGTCCCCATTCCCCAAGCCTTTGAACAAAAGTAGCTTCACTGAATTTACCATACTGAACTATGGTGGAGGTGGAGGTGGTACGAGTGAAGTCGCAAGTGATGGTGAAGTTGGGGGCGGTGTGGGCAGAGGTTGTATTAGTGGGAATCCTTGTCTTAATTACTGAATAGCATTTCGTGGAAAAAGCTTTGCTATCCCTTCTTTGTCACCTTGTGGAGGTGAAATCAAGGGAATATACTCCAGACCATTTTTTCTTTTGTTCCCGTAATATTTCTGCTTCGTGTAGTATCGAACATCAGGGTATCTGCATTAACCCGTCTTTGGAACAATATCATTTTAATCTAGGTATTCAAAGATTTTAAGTACTTACTTTGCAGTCCTTTGAAAAACTGCCACTCTGCCTCGGTGTAGTTGACTGAGGTGTCGACCACGAATTTAGCCACAAATCCTCCTATGATGTGATCAATACAATGATCGACAATGCGGGCGATCTTGTCCACCGATGCTTCCAATTTATTTATTAGCTCTGGGGTCCAAATAATAGGACCATCAACTTTCCACCTTCCATGGCTATCTGCTAGCTGCACGATCCACTTGTATAGCTCAATCGAAAAGGAACAAAAAAAGATCTCATGGATCTCTATACACAAGTACCTATCCAACCATTGTTCTTTTTTCAGTCACGAGTTTCTGTTCACATGGACCGCGAATTGATGGATCTTCCTATACAACCAGTCCCCGATCTCCTTCTTAGTTGGATTCTAGTGATACTGTTGGGTGTGGAGCATGATTATTTAGAGGTCTTTGTTTCATCCAGATGTATACCCCAGTAATATTGTACACCGCTCCACGTGAGGGGGAGTTGTCCCCCCCATGGGGATTCGGCGACAGCGCCCCCGAAGTTAAAAGTAGATGTAAAATTGCATTGTAAAAGTATAGTAATTTCTAGTCAATTTGGGCCTTTCATTAGGGAGATGATTGGACGGTAGAACTTATGTTTAGTTTAGGGTTTTTTGACCTGGAAGGCAGCCCCTCTCTTTGAATGAGGGAATTTTATTGAGGTTGGGTAATAGATGTGTATTCTCTGAGTGAGAAGTAGAGAGGTGAGATTGTGAGAGAAAACAAAGAATGTTATAGTGGATCTACTGTAGGTTGTGTCTCTTCATTTTTCTAGATAATAGAAACGAAGAACTAGTTGTTCGGGGTGGACATGGCCCAAATTGGGTGAACCACATATATCTGTGTCTCTCTGGTTTTATGTGTTTGTTGTTTTTCCGCATATTATATGTCTTTCATTTTCTATCATATATAATCTTTCTCTAATAGATACAACATCACACATCTCTTATGCAGATTCCAGTCCCGACAATAGAACTATTTGTTGGCTTGAGGGGCCTAACCCAGGTTTCGCGTTAATTAGCCAAATGAATCCCTACACTACTGGCATTTTGGGCATCAGCCCGTGGAGCCCAGATTGAAGTCTCACTCGAACCAGTATGTGGGGATGTTGGAATCAAGTTTTCGCACCTTGATATGGTTAAGATGTCATATTATTCCCTCTATCCCTACCTTCCTGCAGGTTGCTTCGCTCTAGGGCTGACAAGGTGAGCCCTCTATTATGTGCTTCGATACCCCCATGAAAGGGTACGATCGACCTTCATACAGTCTCAACCTATTGCTCAAGTACTTTCGCGCTACTATGGCAGAGTGTCCAAATCGAACTCAGCGTCCTTCGCTAGAGCTTTGCCAACGCATGTACTATATTCTAGTTGTTTCCGCTTGTCATCACTTGTTGCGATTCCACTTCTGAGCACTTTATTTACATTTGGATCCTGGTCATATGAATGAGACCTCATCATCTGCAAGTTATAAGTCGGCAAAGGTGGTGGCTCTGCTTTGCCACCTATCCTTGCTATCAACATAGGACAATCTTCCATTTCATGATCAAACAACATGCAATACCTACATGATGGATGCATTGGGTTAGTAAAATCATGAGCATAGTGTCCTAGTACCCCGCAATTGTAGCAGATCAACTGTCCTTGACCTCTACTAGGTCCTCCTCCACCTCGGCGTCATTCGTACCCCGAAAATCCTGTTTGCACTATCCTTGTGCTCTGGTTAGGGGGGCGTGTTTCTGAATGAACCCTATAGGTGGGAGTTCTATCCATCATCAATTCATAACTCCTTCAATTGTGCTCATCATGCCCCATCGACCTACAAAATTTGCAGAAGAGTTGTTACAATGTCTGTACAAACTTTTACAGCAAATGACAGCTATCCATGGCATGTTTTCCTACCACCTAACATATAGCGCACCATAATGTGGGCCCAGCGCTTAGTCCTTCTTGAGCTTCCGACCTCAAAGGCATTAGTCCTCCTCCTATAATGTAGTTCACAAAGACTGGCAATGGTCCTTGTCATGTCCCTGACTCTTGCATTTCAGGAACCATACTTCTTCGCACACCTCTGTTCAAACCGTTTTGTCTTGCTTCAGACTTTAGATTTCAAGGCACAAATTCTTCAACTGCACATCGATGTTTCATGCAGTCTCATGGCAATATCCAAGGCCTCTGCCTGAGTTGTTATCTTCTGCTACAACAACGTAACCCTTAAGTGTGACAATAACAAAGCCACAAACCACTCACGATGATGTCCGTCTATCAAATTCATGTTGGCTTCGCAGATTGTACACTTCAACCTATAATCTAGTTCCCAAGGCATCTCGCCTGGTTGCATCATGATTTCCTTGAAGCCCACAATCAACTGTGCCTCATATTTAGGCCTACTGAATTCTCTATTCAGTGATATCTGGATGTCTGCCACTCCAACATTCAGGTTATCATTAGAGTACTTGATATACGAGGTTAGTGCATGATCTTGCAGAGCACTAACCAATGTTCCCTTCATTATATGATCATCTGTAACACCTTGATCAAGTTCCATAGTGAGCCAGAATTGGTGTGTGTCCTCATTCCCCAAGCCTTTGAACAAAGGTAGCTTCACTAGATTTACCATATTGAACTATGGTGGAGGTGGAGATGGTACGAGTGTAGTCGCAAGTGATGGTGAAGTTGGAGGCGGAGGTGGTACTCACGGGAATCCTTGTCTTATTAACTGAATAGCACTTCATGGAGAAACCTTTACTATCCCTTCTTTGTCACCTTGTGGAGGTGAAATTAAGGGACTATACTCCGGACCATTTTTTCCTTCGTGTAGTACTGAACATCAAGGTAGCTACATTAACCCGTCTTTGGAGCAATATCATTTTAATCTAGGTATTGAAAGATTTTAAGTACTTACCTTGCAGTTCTTTGAAAACCATCCACTACACCTTGGTTTAGTTGACTGAGGTTTCCTCTGATGCTTCCAATTTATTTACTAGCTCTGGGGTCTAAACAATAGGACCATCAAGTTTCCACCTTCCTTGGCTATCTGTTAGCTTCGTGATCCATTTTTATTGCTTAATCGAAAAGGAACAAAAAAAGATCTCGTGGATCTATATATACAGGTACCTTTCCAACCATTGTTCTTTTTTCAGTCGTGAGTTTCTGTTCACATGGGCCATGAATTCATGGATCTTCCTATCGAACGAGTCCCCGATATCCTTCTTCGTTGGATTCGAGTGATACTATTCGGTGTGGAGCATGAATATTTAGAGGTCTTTGTTTCAGCCAGATGTATACCCTAGTAATATTGTACACCCCTCCACGTGGGCGGCAGGGGGAGTGCAGGGGGGAATTTCCTCCCCCGTGGGGGTTCATGGGTAGTGGTCCCGAAGCTAAAAATATATGTAAAATTGCTTGGTAAAAGTATAGTAATTTCTAGTCAATCTGGGTTGTTCATTAGGCGGATGATCTAACGGTAGAACTTATGTTTAGTTTATGGCTTTTTTCCCTAGAAGGCAACCCCTCTCTTTGTATGAGGGCATTTTATTGAGGTTGGGTAATAGATGTGTACTCTTTGAGCGAGAAGCAGAGAGGTGAGATTGTGAGAGAAAAAAAAGGATATTACAGTGGATCTACTGTCGGTTGTGTCTCTTCATTTTCTTGGATAATAGAAAGGAAGGACTGGTTGTTCGAGTTGGATGTAGCCTAAACTGGGTGAACCACGTATATCTATGTCTCTCTAGTTTTATGTGTTTGTTGTTTTCTTGCATATTATATGTGTTGCACTTCTCTATCATATATAATATTTCTCTAATAGATACGACATCACACATCTCTTATGTAGATTCAAGTCTCAACAATGGAACCATTTGTTGGCTTCAGGGGCCTGACCCAGGTTCAACATTAAGTAGCCAAACAAATCCCTACACTACTCGCCCTTTTAACAATAGCCCATGAAGCCCAAACTAAAGTCTCCCCTGAAGCAGTATGGGGGGATGTTGGAATCAAGTTTCCACACCCTGAGATGGATATGATGTCATTTTATTCCCTCTATCCCTGCCTTCATGCAGGTTGCTTCGTTGTAGGGCTTACAAGATGAGATTTCTATTCCATGCTTCGATACCCCCATGAAAGGGTACGATCGACCTTCACACAGCCCTAGCCTATTGCTCAAGTACTTTCACGCTGCTATGGTAGAGTGTCTTGTAGATTTCCCAATTAGTCTAACTGACTTTCTTATCTTATGAAACAATTATAGTCGACACCACGTAAACTGATAACCATAATTGGATTTAGTTATCTAATGTAATTACATTCATTCACGCATCATATAAGCATAATAAAGGACATTCATACATAACATATCAAGATGCATCAATAGAACAAAGACACTAAAATAGAAGAATAATTCTCTTCATTGATATTTTCCAAGTGTTTACAAATTTTATCCACCTTGCGCACACAGCTGTAGGGATCTGCGCACTGAGCTGCAGACTTCCGCCCTAGGCCTTTGCGCACTCAGCTGCAGAGTCTATACGTACGCTACAACCCAAGACTTAGACATCTTCGCTTAGAGCTATGACTTTCTTACCTCATTCCCCTTTCTAACTACTTAGAGCATAGCTCTTTTTATACAATCCCATGGTTAGTGGACCATGGGTATATCTCTTACATCTGACTTTACTTTACAAAACTAAGGGCAAACAATAGTTGATGACTTATGGCACTTTCGCACTTCGCGACCACAAAATATGGATTATTCATAATTTTATTACAATATTTGACTCAAACATGGGATTTTAACCCCAAAAATTTCCTTGGGGGATCCCGCCACCAACAACGCCTGCTAATGATGTTATTCATAAATTGAAATTCAACCCTCACACAACAACTACTCAAAGTTATAACATAGTTGAAGATATTGCTCAGGCTCCATCAGCCATGACAACTCTTGAGGTGTTGCAAAATTTTCCGCCCAAAAGAAGGATTTTCTTTCAACAAACAAATCTATTGATCCTTTATATTTTCACCTTCTATTTCGTAACCATGAGAACCGTACAACTCAACTTCCAAGTCAATTAGCCTTCATGATCTAGGTTGTTTTTCAAGGTAAGAATGTTCACCATTCCATTGTGGATGAAGGTTCCTCAATGTGTATTATCTCTATGTTGTTGGAAGCCTATTAGTTCTCCCCAATTAAGCCAAACACCAACCAATTTGAAAGATTTCGATGGAAGAACTTATAGATTGTGTGGGCCTTTTAATTATCTATTGGAGGAATTAGGTGGCAATCTTGTATCAATAGATTTTGAAGTTATTGATGGAGCTTTGTATTATAATATTTTACTAGGTCATATGAGTGTTTATGTCATGGTTGCAGTTGTTTTGACATATTTGGAATGATCGATTTTCCTCATAAAGGTGGTAGTGTAGCTACTAATCAACTAACTTTCTTTGCCACTGATTCTTTAGTTACAAGAAGTGTCTCTCTCATGGGGAAAATCTCGTCACCCATATCTGCATGTTAGGGTTGGATTTCTCAATGGTTCCTCTCTTATGGGAACCTTTTCACTTCCTCCTCCTTCACTGCCCTACAGATCTATTTTGGTTTCCTATATTAATATGAAATCTTCTTGTACTTATCCACTTGATCCATGTGTAGGACTAGATAAATATAATAACGATAGTTTTGGTGATCGTATGCCCCTCAACCCCATTGATCTTTATTAAAATGCCATCCATTCAAATTGCACGACTTATTCTGATCCTTCCTCTTTGATCAATTCGATTGATCATTCTTTAGATTATGGTAAATCATCTTATCCTTTCCCTTGTATTTTTTTCCACCAATGAGAGAATTATGGAGATCATGATGATGAATGATTTTCCATAGGGAAATCATCATCATCATTCTTCATTACCAAATTAATTTGAGGATATCAATAATTAAATTTATCGACACAATCTCTTTAAGTTATCTACAATTTCTAGATCCATTAACGATGTCAATTAAGAGAAGAACTTGTTGAACATTGAAGAGAAAATCCCTCTTGATATTTTAATTAAAGCCACCATTGTCAAAAATATGCATATCGATGCATATTTTTCTCCCAAAAAGGTCAAGACTTATAAATCCCTATTTTAGGAATTCTAAGATTCCTTTTCCTGGTCTTATGAAGAAATTCCTGGTATTGATCCAAACATCATTGTGTATGAAATGAAGACATCTTGATGATAAAAAAATTTGGCAATGCCTTCACCCTATTCATCCCTATCCATCCCATACCTTTTATTGACTGGGTGTCTAATATTATTCCCACCATGAAGAAACATTGAACAATCCATGTGTGCATCGATTATAAGGACATCAATCGTGCTTGTCCAAAGGACAACTGTATCACCATGTTCATCGAACAGATCGTTGATGATTGTGTCACTTGCGAGATATTTTTTATTTATGGACGGTTTCTCTACCTATAATCAAATCAACATTCTCTCGGTGGACTAACATAAAACTACATCCATTTCTCCATAGGGCACATTTGCATATAAAATACTCCCCTTCAGATTAACTAATGTTGGGGCTATGTTTCAGAGGGAAATCAACTATGCCTTCCATGACATCAAACATATTGGGAAACCTTATTTGGATGATTTTCCTTCTCATTCATGACATCAAGTTGATCACCCAATGCATCTTAGGGCCATCATTTTATGATGTAGAGATTATAAAATTTGACTCAATCCACAAAAATGTGTATTTTGGGTAAGTTCCATTCGTATTCTTAGATTTATTATATCAAAATAATGAGCTTGTATTGATCCCTTGAAACTTCAAGCGATCATTGATCTTCCTGCTCCTTCCCTCCTTTAGCTTCAATGAATCCAAGGGAAGGCTAAATTTATTTGGAGGTTTGTTCTGAATTATGTCAAACTAAACAAAGGATTTACTCTCTTGCTTAATAAAAGGGCTACCTTCCATTCAGAAAATGTTTCTCAAAAGAGGTTTGACGCCTTAAAAGAGGTACTTATTCGAGCATCCTTGTTATACCCCCCCCCCTCCTTGTACTTATCCACTTGATCCATGTGTAGGACTAGATAAATATAATAACGATAGTTTTGGTGATCGTATGCCCCTCAACCCCATTGATCTTTATTAAAATGCCATCCATTCAAATTGCACGACTTATTCTGATCCTTCCTCTTTGATCAATTCGATTGATCATTCTTTAGATTATGGTAAATCATCTTATCCTTTCCCTTGTATTTTTTTCCACCAATGAGAGAATTATGGAGATCATGATGATGAATGATTTTCCATAGGGAAATCATCATCATCATTCTTCATTACCAAATTAATTTGAGGATATCAATAATTAAATTTATCGACACAATCTCTTTAAGTTATCTACAAATTCTAGATCCATTAACGATGTCAATTAAGAGAAGAACTTGTTGAACATTGAAGAGAAAATCCCTCTTGATATTTTAATTAAAGCCACCATTGTCAAAAATATGCATATCGATGCATATTTTTCTCCCAAAAAGGTCAAGACTTATAAATCCCTATTTTAGGAATTCTAAGATTCCTTTTCCTGGTCTTATGAAGAAATTCCTGGTATTGATCCAAACATCATTGTGTATGAAATGAAGACATCTTGATGATAAAAAAATTTGGCAATGCCTTCACCCTATTCATCCCTATCCATCCCATACCTTTTATTGACTGGGTGTCTAATATTATTCCCACCATGAAGAAACATTGAACAATCCATGTGTGCATCGATTATAAGGACATCAATCGTGCTTGTCCAAAGGACAACTGTATCACCATGTTCATCGAACAGATCGTTGATGATTGTGTCACTTGCGAGATATTTTTTATTTATGGACGGTTTCTCTACCTATAATCAAATCAACATTCTCTCGGTGGACTAACATAAAACTACATCCATTTCTCCATAGGGCACATTTGCATATAAAATACTCCCCTTCAGATTAACTAATGTTGGGGCTATGTTTCAGAGGGAAATCAACTATGCCTTCCATGACATCAAACATATTGGGAAACCTTATTTGGATGATTTTCCTTCTCATTCATGACATCAAGTTGATCACCCAATGCATCTTAGGGCCATCATTTTATGATGTAGAGATTATAAAATTTGACTCAATCCACAAAAATGTGTATTTTGGGTAAGTTCCATTCGTATTCTTAGATTTATTATATCAAAATAATGAGCTTGTATTGATCCCTTGAAACTTCAAGCGATCATTGATCTTCCTGCTCCTTCCCTCCTTTAGCTTCAATGAATCCAAGGGAAGGCTAAATTTATTTGGAGGTTTGTTCTGAATTATGTCAAACTAAACAAAGGATTTACTCTCTTGCTTAATAAAAGGGCTACCTTCCATTCAGAAAATGTTTCTCAAAAGAGGTTTGACGCCTTAAAAGAGGTACTTATTCGAGCATCCTTGTTATACCCCCCCCCCTCCTTGTACTTATCCACTTGATCCATGTGTAGGACTAGATAAATATAATAACGATAGTTTTGGTGATCGTATGCCCCTCAACCCCATTGATCTTTATTAAAATGCCATCCATTCAAATTGCACGACTTATTCTGATCCTTCCTCTTTGATCAATTCGATTGATCATTCTTTAGATTATGGTAAATCATCTTATCCTTTCCCTTGTATTTTTTTCCACCAATGAGAGAATTATGGAGATCATGATGATGAATGATTTTCCATAGGGAAATCATCATCATCATTCTTCATTACCAAATTAATTTGAGGATATCAATAATTAAATTTATCGACACAATCTCTTTAAGTTATCTACAATTTCTAGATCCATTAACGATGTCAATTAAGAGAAGAACTTGTTGAACATTGAAGAGAAAATCCCTCTTGATATTTTAATTAAAGCCACCATTGTCAAAAATATGCATATCGATGCATATTTTTCTCCCAAAAAGGTCAAGACTTATAAATCCCTATTTTAGGAATTCTAAGATTCCTTTTCCTGGTCTTATGAAGAAATTCCTGGTATTGATCCAAACATCATTGTGTATGAAATGAAGACATCTTGATGATAAAAAAATTTGGCAATGCCTTCACCCTATTCATCCCTATCCATCCCATACCTTTTATTGACTGGGTGTCTAATATTATTCCCACCATGAAGAAACATTGAACAATCCATGTGTGCATCGATTATAAGGACATCAATCGTGCTTGTCCAAAGGACAACTGTATCACCATGTTCATCGAACAGATCGTTGATGATTGTGTCACTTGCGAGATATTTTTTATTTATGGACGGTTTCTCTACCTATAATCAAATCAACATTCTCTCGGTGGACTAACATAAAACTACATCCATTTCTCCATAGGGCACATTTGCATATAAAATACTCCCCTTCAGATTAACTAATGTTGGGGCTATGTTTCAGAGGGAAATCAACTATGCCTTCCATGACATCAAACATATTGGGAAACCTTATTTGGATGATTTTCCTTCTCATTCATGACATCAAGTTGATCACCCAATGCATCTTAGGGCCATCATTTTATGATGTAGAGATTATAAAATTTGACTCAATCCACAAAAATGTGTATTTTGGGTAAGTTCCATTCGTATTCTTAGATTTATTATATCAAAATAATGAGCTTGTATTGATCCCTTGAAACTTCAAGCGATCATTGATCTTCCTGCTCCTTCCCTCCTTTAGCTTCAATGAATCCAAGGGAAGGCTAAATTTATTTGGAGGTTTGTTCTGAATTATGTCAAACTAAACAAAGGATTTACTCTCTTGCTTAATAAAAGGGCTACCTTCCATTCAGAAAATGTTTCTCAAAAGAGGTTTGACGCCTTAAAAGAGGTACTTATTCGAGCATCCTTGTTATACCCCCCCCCCCGATTACCAATACATTTATTTCTTGTACCTCGCTGCTGGAAGTACTACCATTTCCATGGTATTACTTTAGGAGGATTACGTATGAAATTAATATCTTATTTATTACTTGAGTCAAAATATCAATGATACAGAAGTCAAGTACACCCATGTTGATAAGTTAGCTTTGGCGGTCATTCAATATGTCCAAATATTTCGCCATTACATCCTACTCTTCAAAAATATGGTTGTTTTAGAATGTAATCCCATGATGCATATCTTATCACTATAGCTACTAGGAGGGAATATCATATTAGATTTTCATCCTACAAGGTTTTGATTTGGAATTCATTAAATCCAAGTCAAGGAAATCCTTAGTTTTTTCTGAGCTAATTTGCGACCTTCCCAATTTTGAAACTGAAACAAAATTTATTGATTCCATTCCATATGAGTTGTTGTTTCTGATATCATCATCTGATTCATTGTATGCATACATTATCATATATCTCTAAACCTAGACATTCTCATTCTAACCAATGACGTATCTGATATCAAGCCAAACATTATATTATAATCGATGACACTCTCTATCACCACGGTATCGATACTATTTTTTGAAAGTACCTCAACCACTAGGAGGTAGAGACGGTACTAAATGAATGCCATTAAGGGGAATGTGTTGGTATTTTATCTAGATATGCCACCACACAAAAGATACTACAGGTTGGTTAATTTTGGCCAACGATATCTTGTGACTGTATCCTCATCGTCTAAAAGTGTCATGCATGGGACATTTATGATCGAAAGATCTATTCTCCACCCACTCATTTGCATCCTATTATTGTCACTGGTAATTTTTTGAAATGGGGCATTGGTATAATGACATGTAACCCTCACTTGATATGGTGCATGCATATATCACCTTAGCGGTTGATTATTTTTCCAAGTGGGTCGAGGCGATGCTTACGTATAACAATACTGGAGAAACAACTGCTCTATTTTTCTTCAACCATGTCACTGCACAGTTTAGTGTTCAGAATGTTGTAGTCATGGACCATGGAGAACATTTTCACAATCACATGATGTCCGAACTAATTACCAAACTAGGTTTTTCCCCTGAAAGTTCCACTCCCTACTACCCTCAGGAAAACATGCAAGTTGAAACGATTAATAAAGTTCTCCAAACAATGCTTCACCGTATAATAGGGGTCCATAAATTAGAATATAATATTATTCTTTACGTGACCCTTTTGGCATATGGAAATTTTGTTAGGTCTCCTACTATGTTTACACCATTCCGATTAGTTTATGTCTACGAATAAATCCTTCCAATTGAATGTGAAATTCCACCCCTCAAAATTTTTTTTGAACACCTCCCTGCGACTTCAATGGTAGAAGAATGTCTCTTACATTTGATGCACTCATATGAAACCCAACATGATCTCACAATGGCTAATGAAGCCCATAAGAAATGTATCAAGGCATAATATGAAAAGAGTGTCAAACCTAGTGTCTTCTCGGTAGGAGACCTTGTTTTTTTATATGATTAAGAGTCTGATAAGTTAGGATCGGGGTTTTTCAAGAAAATGTAGTTGGGTCCATATATTGTAAAACATGTTCTTGCTAAAGGGACCTATGGGATATTTGATTTTTATGGAGTTCCCTTCGTGCAGCCTAGGAATGAGTTGTACCTTAACAAATACTATGCTTGATTTTTTACGTAGTGCACTGTTTCAATAATATATATAGGTGTGATTAAGTTTGTTTGCAATGTGTTCCCTTCAAATTTTCGTAGGTTTTTGTTAATACTATTTACATTTGGTTCTTAGATGTTGGCTTCCGTCAAACCATACATTCGTTATGCTAGTGGTGCTAGTCATAGTACTCAGAACCTATATTCCTTAGCTTGGGCCACATATTCTCCAAATAGCATGTTAGTGAGTTCACAAGGAATTTTCATCGATCGCTCTACAAATAACGTCCCTGCAGATAGCGCAGTGATCGAACTATTTTCAAATTTTATTTACCATGATATATGCCATTAGTTATCAAAATTAACTCATAGCTTATAGAAATACAATTAATTAATGTCTATTCAGTTAGAAGTCAAATTATGTTTCACATGTTCCTGAGGGTTGGCCATTTGGAAATATATTTTGATTTCATCTAGTAGCAAAATTTTTATAGAAATCTAAATACAATGACAGAGGCATTGGATTCTTAGATCCTATTTACATTTGGATTCATATGATCCTATTTATATTTGGTTATTAGATGTTGGCTTCCATTAAGCCATACATTCGTTATGCTAGTGGTGCTAGTCATAGTACTCAGAACCTATATTCCTTAGCTTGGGCCATATATTCTCCAAATAGCATGTTAGTGAGTTCACAAGGAATTTTCATCGATCGCTCTACAAATAACGTCCCTGCAGATAGCGTAGTGATCGAACTATTTTCAGATGTTATTTACCATGATATATGTCATGTAGTTATGAAAATTAACTCATAGCTTATAGAAATACAATTAATTAATGTCTATTCAATTATAAGTCAAGTTATGTTTCACATGTTCCTGAGGGTTGGCCTTCTGGAAAGATATTTTGATTTCATCTAGTAGCAAAATTTTTATAGAAATCTAAATACAATGACAGAGGCATTGGAAAATCATGTTTTAGACAACCATCTACGACACATGTAAATTAATTCAATACACATCACATCACATTGAAAGAAATAATAGAACTATAAGAAGCAACATGGCCTAATATATACTTGTAGTCCAAATATGGCTATAAGCATCCTAATATGCTAATCATAGTGCTCATGATGGCATGCCACTCTGTGAGCCATCTTACACAATAGCCGACTGATATGACTAGGCATGCTGATAGTGTCTCGCTACAGTCTCACCAGGAGCTCTTCAACCCTAGTCTCAACTATACCATATGTCAACCCATCCATATGATGCTCAGCCTGTGCTGAGATCTTGGCCACATTGAGATCATGTAGCACCTCTTTTCCTACTGCAGCAACCAGTACTACCATTGGTGATCCTTGAGGCTCTCTTGTGTGGTGAAGATAATAAGAGCCCACTAGTCAAATAGGTCCAATATCTGCATGTATAAAAACCAATATTTTAGTCTCAGATAGATTAAAAATCCCAAAAAATGTAAAACTTGGAAATAAAAAAGTGGTCAAAATGTTTTACCTATGACACACCATTGCTCGCCATCAGGTAGCACGAGTTTTATCTCTTTATAGGAATCCATCCCTATGTATCGATAATCTTCTATCATAATGATTGGCATGCATAGCCAGCTGAAGAAGATAGATGCGAAGCTCATCGATTATGGACCTACATGTAGACATGAGATCCCCCCATCTCCTCATCTATGGTACTCTCAGATCTGTGAGCTCAAGTGCGATATGTTGTGGCTTGAGCAATCGAATTTGTTCTAAAGAAAAAGAAATTAGAATTGAACCATAACACAAATTATTTAACCATCCATATTTTGCCTTAGTCAGCTATTCTATCATGTTTACTAGTACCCCTCCACTCTAGTTGAATACTATCAGCTCTAGACATTCTAGAGCATAGTATATATGGGACTTATTCTCCACATTAAGTGATGCATTGTTATCCAATCTGACAATAATGAACAAGATAATTCCTAAAAGAGAATAGGCTACATGCTTGATGTTGATTTTTCCATATTTAGTTGGTTGGGATGTTGGTTGACAATGTGCACTAACATAATATTTTCCTGTCTCCCCACCACTTCTTGAACAAGAAAAAGAGACACGTGCACCTCACCTTATTAGATCTGTCAATAAATATTTATCATCTACCTGTATTTCTAGTGTATGTTCACCAAGTCTGAATTCTTGTGCCTGAATGTCCCATACACTTGCAAGATACCTCAATAATTCTATTTTTTTATTGATATTAGGAAGTGAGAAGAATTCTACAAGTCCACAATCTCTTAAACCCTCGATTGCTGTAGGATCATTAGCTGCAACCAAATATTTTTCTTCACTTTCTCTTTCCCTCCATATCAAGGCCATTTTTTTCTAATAGACACCTAAAAGATCACAAGGAGGATCATTAGAATTAATTTCATGCAAAAAAGAAAATACATTTTGAGGAAATGAAGCAAAAAAAAAGTTATAAATACACCCAATGCAACTTGTTGACAACACATAGTGTGTTACAACACTAAACCCGTTTTATTTCTCTCATTATCAATGCACTTTTGAATCTTCTATGGGTGTGTTGGACCTAGGACGAGGAAATAAATACCTACGGCCCCAAAAAATTTGAAAAATGTGCATGAAATCACATAATGGAACCGTGAAAAGAAAGAGAAAGGTTCTAGTTGTTTCCTGGAAGTGATGACACTTTTAATGGTCTATTGGATTGGTCGCAATCAATGACATAAGATTGGAGGAAAAACACTCAAAACTCACTCTCCAAGAGGTAAACGTGAAATGGTAAAAATGAGTTACCTTTTACCTATTTTATGGTCTTTCTCGTGATTAATTTATTAATGTTTTGACCTAAATATGACTTAGTGTCATCATGAAACAAGTATTTTTAATCCCTTGATTGTGTTTTGAGTAGGATGACAACTATTTTAATGGATTTCACAATTTTTGAATTAAAATAGATCATTTTGACCACCGAGCATACTTTTATCATTTTACAAGCTTTGTAAACCTATGAGAAGGGAACACCCTTGAGTCCTATCTCATCTATTTTTGGACTCCGTAAACATGATAATATTTTCAATCACTTGTCTTTTTTAAGGTAAATGAAAAAATGTCTACATAGTATATGTTTAACCCTTTTCTGGACTAAGCTAGACTATCTACAAAAAAGGAATACCATATTCGAACGTAGTTAAGAGGTTCTCTTGAGTAATATTTTCTACCTTTTCAGACTCAAGAGACTATTTACAAAAGAGAACTTATGGGATTTTTTTCGCCTCTTTTTCAAACTCTCTAAACATGAACAAAATGTCAAGTTAGAACTTCATTGGACTTGTAAAAACATTGAACAATGATGGACTCATGTGATTGAATCACTTGTCCATAGGGTTTCTAAAACATACTCGAAGGGATTCATCCAATGTATGAACTTATAGATGAAGCATATATTATCCTCCTCAAGCTTGTTAAAAAATAAAGAGGTATTGACCAGCAATGGTTGGGGAATTTAAGAATATAGAATATTCCACCTATATATGGTAGCAAGTTGCTCTTGAACATGACACTCTTCCACTTTAGATCCATGGTTGTTGGGTTTGGAAATTCATTTTCCTTTTGGTTCATCATACCATTCTAGAGCCTCCATTTTCGGTTTTGGGTCAATGCTTCCAACTCCATTCAATGTCGTTGATGTGTTCAAAATAAGTCATTTGGTTGGTATCGGCTACAATACTCTTAAGCCTTCATTCTATGTCTATCATTCTTGAACCAATTCCACATTGATGTCATTATGTCTTGAATCATGATACCCATTTTGTGTCATTGATGGGGGATACTTCAAGGCCCTCCTACAACAAGTTGCTTCCTATTGACATCATCCCCTTATTCAAGAAGTTGAATTAGAAACTCTTCCTTCAGTACCGGGGCTTGCATACATCAATGGAAATTTTTCTTGCTTTCAACAACAAATTTATATCATTCACCTTCAACCAATGAATTCTGTGTGGTGTTCAATGTCAACTCATTCATTCACACCATACAGATTGTACTGCAATATCTTAATAACCATTAACATCATTGGTTTTTTCTCTAACATACGTTAACGAATTAAGTCATTAGACGGTAATCAAATGTTGTCTACCATGTTCAACATCAGTTCCTTTATTTGCATGGCTAGATTCATACATCAGATGATCAAGTGAATGAGATAGAAGACCTGAAATCAAGTTTCATTCATCAGGGCTATGATTTTACGATTAATGCAAGATTACAAAGCATGGTGACTATGATCATATAGAGAATCATCCCATCATGAGTCCACCCATTTTCATCTTGGATGTGTATTCTTGATCATTGAACATGTAAAGTTAGCTTATATGATGCTCATGCGTATGCCTCCCTCAACAATGATATCATGATGTAAATGTATTGTAACAAATTGTTATTTGACCAACTTTTCTTGATTCAAACTTGTCATAAGGTAAAGTACTTCATTCATCAGCTTCCATTTCTGAATTTGTACTTTAGGATGAATCTGTTATAGGCCATTTTCTCACAGTTGGGAAATAGGCCTACAAACTGGATCAATCAATATCGATGGACACCTTCTCATTATCGCTACACACATCACTAAGCATGAATCTCCCAAATCTCTTAGTTTCTGACCTTGGATATTTTTTCTAGTGATTTTAAGGCCCAACACACCTTGGCCCTTTACGGACCTATGTTCAACATCAGGTTGCTTAGTTTTGCACCTGCTCTTATCATAACAGGTTGTCCCTTGCTTGGGGTGTAATGATTCTAGTAATTTAGGAAAATTAAAAAGAATCCCTAATCTTCCTCTTCCAGAAGCATCTAGCAGTTGTTATAAATATTTAACTTTGATAAAAACTTCAAATCCTATCTGATCCTATCAGATATTTTTCACCTCTTATCCCTTGAGCTCATCCTTGCATTGAGACTAGATTTGAAGCATATATTGGTAAATGGATAAGAATTCCTAAACTATCATCCTATCCTAGATATTCAATTCCATACACAAGCTAGAGGTTGGATTTTGGAGACTAATCATAGCCTTATTTTGTTTCTTTCATCATAAGAGAGTTGTCATTCCCATGCATTAGTGTGGCTTTGAGGTGTACATTGTGGCAAGGAAGGAGAAGTAAACTTGGGAGGTCTTCAAAATATCAACTTCCAATTTTGGTTATAAACTTTCTCCCTTTCATATTAATAGAAATAATATCTCATTTTCCTATATCTGTTATGTTATGTTTACATTCATATATCTCAATTATATGTTGATCCATTGAATAGAGTGATTGGATAATGCTACATAGATGTCCCAGATCTTTGCCTCGTGTTGTTTGTTTGTTCGAGTTCTAATAATAGCGATCAAAGCTAAGGTTGAGGAAAGGAGAGAAGAGCTTGTGATAGATCAGAAGTAATCATCCAATTATTCTAAGGATACCTTTATAAACTTTGATTGCTGTTGTTCTAGATTACGTCATTAGGTCTAGGGAAGATTATTTTGTCCACAGACGTAGATTTCGTGTGATAAGGATTCTTAAATGGGGATTTAGAATAGGAAGTTTACATTGAGAAACTCGAACAATTCTTTCAAGACAAAAACAAGGATATTGTTTATAAACTCAAGAAAGCATGTTATGGTTTAAATAAAACTCCTTGTCAAGCCTCCAAAATTTCTTTCTTTTTTACAATGTATCATTTATACTTGAGTATTTTTTCTTATTAACTTCACATCATTGTACCTCTATTTTGAGTTAAAATCGATCAGAGCCTTATAAATGAAGTAAACAGGTAAAAATCCATTATTTTTTCAAATCTACATGTTTTACTTCATAAAATTGATTTGATTAGGCATGAGCTACTAAATCATACATATTTCGCAGCTCCACTAATATTCTGTACCTAATTCAAGGGATCTATCAGTTCCTGCAATCTATAAGTCAGCCAAAGGATATAAGAAGGTGCCAAAATATGTTGAGATCCTAATCCACCTATCATCCCCAGTGTTGGGTGCAGTATAGGGTCTTTAAATGTACCAAAATTTAATTTGTCAATCTGGATAGTTTGTGGAATTTAGACGTAGCACTGGAAATGCTAGAGAAAGCCCCTGACAACCTGCAAAATCCTAATTTTTCTTGTACTAATTCGATGTAAAGTTGAAAGCATCAACAACATAACAAGGAAATTTACTATCATGAAAGAAATTAGATTAATATGAATTTCTCGCCTTACTTGTCCTGAAAATAAATCTTGTGAATCTATACAAAAGTTTAAGGAAACTATAATGGTAATTAAACATTTATCGATATCAAAATAGTGTAGTTTCCTTATTTATAAATGTCAATTCTGCAACCGTAAAAATCACAGATTTAGATAATATATGTGATTGGTGCTTCCTAAGGATGTATGGGTTGGGTAACTTCACATAAATAAATACATTAAGACCTCAGGACCATAAACATTTAATTGATCTCATATTCTGAAATATAAATTAATAGATCTCGATTAATTTACAGAATTTGAGTTACACGCCAGAGCTCATAAAGACATAGCTTTTCTAGAGGAAAATATATAAAAGGAAATCTCCAAGCACAAGCCTTGATGTAGAAAATGAAATAGGAATAATTTTCAGCAAATCAAATTAACATTAAAAACTGAGAATAAAAGATTGTACAAAATTGAATTAGTTCTAGAACTGGAAATTGAAGGTGGAAAGAAACTGTAAATAAATAAATAAGATTCACACAACAAATAAGAATTGAAATGCTATCTAACTTAAGACATGAGATAAGTGTCGAGCTAGTTTGGCAGCCAACTCAGCTACCTCACACCCTTTTTGAGTGTTTGGTTCACACATGAATAAAAGTCATTAGATGAAATAGATAATTAAACAAAACATGCTAGGAAATTGCTTCAATTGATTATTGAAAATAGTGTTTACATTATGCATACATTAGTCAACTCCAACAAGAGCAAAGGAGTGATCCACAACTAATGAATTGTGTGAGGCTACATTGGGACAACTCCTCTTCCCTTCTGTGCCTTCCTCTCCCGTGCATTGTTCCCAGTTGGATCACTGTCTAATTAATTAATTTATTTATTGAGTACCTATTTCTCAAAATTATATAGGAATCGATTTACAAAATGGGTATTTTCAAAAACCAATTAAAATATAGGAGGGAAGATTATTAGTTTCAATAATCTGCCGAATTAAGAATTAGTTTGAGCTAAGTGTCGAAACAGGGAACAATTCTGGTGAATCGTTCCTCTTTTCCTCGAATAGCTGTTGCTGGAAGGTGTGATTTGACTGAGAGATTTTCTCATTTCATGAGCTACTCACATGTTGTCATCGGTGCATAACTCATTCGATTATATTCATATTGACTCAGACTATTGAGCATCGAATCTAGAGCGATCACCATAATTCTGATCTCCATATGATTTTATCTAGTGAAAGGGCGATTATCAAGGTGGAATTTAGCCAAAAGCTCTGGGAAGGCATCCCTCACTTCACTGAGGTTCTGTAGAGAGGGATGAGCACTATGAGCTCTGAGTCTGACATCAGATCATTGAAGCATTTGATGCAGATGGCATTGCACTGTTGAACTTCACATAGATCTCTTCCAAGCCGAGCCAGATCTTTAGATTTTGCAGGGTCAGTTCATGAGCTTATGATCTCTATGGATCATGTCCTAGAAGGATTTCACTCAGTCAGAGTGAACATGCCCATCCCATACAACTTCGACATCTTTGTTAAAAATAAGTGGAGGTTGGGCCCCTTGTAAACATATCGTTTGCACCCTTTTCCATTATGCTCCGGCTGCTTCACCTTAATTCTTCTATTGGTGCATATTGTTAGCATCCCATATTGTCTATTTCTGACCTTATATTTTGTCATAATATTACACTTTTCAAACCGTAGTTGAAAGCCCTTGCTGGTGTTTTGACTCAACCATTCTAAAGGTATACAGTAACTCTTCTCATTGCTATATGTTTAATTATTCAACACATAATCATGCTATCTTTACAATTGATCCTTGAAGTTGATTGAGTTGCTGAACAATTGTTGAAACTGCCTAAAGCTGGCAGGACTATATTTTGCAGTTGCTGAAACAACGGAAATAGCACGAATATCAAAGCTGAAACAGCAAGGACAACATGCAAATCTCAAGGAGACAGTTGAGATTTGGTTGCCAGATTTGCAGCAACAAAGAAATCTGATCGATTATTGAATAAACTGTTACATTGGGAGTAATGTTCATGATCTAAATTACTGCAACAACATTATGTTAACGGCAACTGATTTTCCTATTTTTGTACAAAGGGTTGAACTAGAATTTATAATGAAAATCTTTTGTAATAGATGTCTCCTCTATAAAGAGGAGACATCTACATTAGAGAGGAGATCGACATAGGATGAACAAGCTATAACACAAGGATTGTAGTGGAAGGACAAGACTGAATCTTTCCTGTAATATGGTATATTGATGGATGCATAAAGTTCGGTTCTGAGTATTTTATCCTAGTTTCCATGTCCTGGGAATCTTGTGAGAAGGACAGGGCCCACCTTCATCACAAGATTCACCCATTTCCTTTTTGTTATGTGTTGTGTGTGATTTCTGTTCATACCTTATTCACGAGTACTGCTTCTGATGATATTTTACTTTTGTTAAGAATTTGTTTCTCTTTTAATCAATTGATGTTGTTACATGAGTGCCTCACCGGTGATTAGGATTTATAGAGTGCATTGGTGAATTGGATAACAGAGGCAGGTGCTGAATGTTCCTACTTTGGGGATAGGGTCCTGATCCTTTGTTACAGGACAACCATTTTTTTCTTTTGCAGATTTACTCTCTTTAATTAATTATCTGTTCTTATTCAATTCTTGCAATAGAATATAACTGTTGTAACACAGAGTAGAGGTTTAATAGAGTGTGAATTGTTTATACTACAACTTTTTAATGCTATTAAAATTGAGTACATACAGTACGTAGTCACCTTTGAAATAATCAGACTTTCCTGGGTTGACAATTTATGTGGCACTCGACTGTTTAATTAATAAGCAATTAAAGTGACCAACATTTTGGCGCCATTGCCAGGGATGGCAACCGAAGATTTTAAAAGCATTAATGATTTTCTTTTAGATGTACATGATGCATGAAAGGATGCAGGAAAGCTAACCCTACAGGAGGCAGGGGCCAAGGCAGAGGAGGAAGGAAAACCTTCATAGATGACATTATTTCAAAAGCTGAAGCATCACAGAAGTTAAGTTCTCAGAGGCAACAGACTTGGGACCCTCTCGAGACGGATTACGAAACGAAGGGAGTGTTGGGACCAGAAATGGTTGAAGAAACAATAGAACAAATTGAGGAATCAGTGGAATATATGGAGGAACCACTAGAAGATATTGAAGTTGAAGAACAAATAGAGGAAATTGAGGAACCATTTCAGGACATTCAAAGCCCTACAGAAAGCGCTGAAGATCGAGCAAGTGAGATAGGGGAACAACCAATGGACGGAAACAATGAAGGAATTTTCGGTGGGGGACGAATAGAAGGAGGAGGAGAAAACTCCTTTTCCACCTTGGAATTCCCTATTGGATATCTTCCTAGAGGGACAACTCCTATGAAGAACATCCCACTCTCAGCCTTACCTAATTTCCATGGTTTATCATCTGAAGACCCTGATGAATTTCTGTTCGAATTTGATATACTATGTAGGAGTTATGATTATGTCACTAATTCTCAAAAGTTAAAGTTATTTCTAGCAACATTAAAAGGAAATACACTAAGGTGGTTTATGAGCCTGGGAAGACATGTGATCACAACATGGGATCAAATGAGAGAAAAATTCTTGGCTAAATACCAAGATTACTGTCGAACAAGAGAAAGGAAGGAGGAATTATTTAAGATGGTTTAGAAGGAGGACGAGAACCTGGAGGATTTCGTGAAAAGACTACAGTATAATTTGCAGCAATCTCATCATCCGAATATGAGTAAGGATATTCTTAAGTCAATATTGTTAAAAGGGATACGAGATTATTGTTTAGATATGTTGAATATGCTTGGAAAGGGAGATATATCTAAGGAATCATATGACGAGATTGTCAACCTCTATAAGAGATGTTCAAGAGGAGCAGCAAGCAGGCCAAAAAGTAAAGATAGTACATACTCAAGAGTCTAGAAATCAGCAAGTGGAGGAGCAACACGGGATGAAATCGGTAACTTACTTGTAGAATTTAGAACTGAAATGTTAATCTTTTTTGCTTCACAAATTGATACTTTGCAGGTTAAGAAGAAGCAGGCAGAAGCAGAAGCTACTTTGGCTATTTTCTTCTCTAAATGCAGAGACAAAAACCCACTAAGCGAATTCCAACTGGACAAGGTACCAATTTGCACTATTTTTGAAAAGGACCATGAGACTCAACAATGCCCCTCTTTACCAGGAATAAAAGCAACACTGCAGCCAACTGAAGAGGAAGTTGAAGTTGTGTACTTGCTGACACAGAGGAGGCAATGGCAACCACAAGGACAAGGTACAAATTCTAACAGGCCATTTAATCGCTGGAATAATCATCCTCCTTTTCAAGAAAATTACCTGCCCTTGAATCAAATGCAATACCCACCCTTTAATCAAATGAATTTCCCACCCATGCGCAACCAAATCCTCCTTTTATTGATCCTACAATGTGGAATCCCTGGGCTCTACAACAATCCTATTTTAATCAATGGAACCCAAACTGGATAGCTCAACAGATCCCATTTCCAAACCAATTTCCCCAGTATCAACAATCTCTCTCCTTACCATCAAATTCTCCACCGAATAATCAGACAATGAGACCCCAGCTGCCTGTGCAACCTAACCCCAACCCAAATAACAATAAAGCTCTGTAGGTAATTGATATTCAAAACCAACCTATTTTCCCTATGCAATGTAATGATATTCATTTATGCTTTAGGAGAATAGTTGAACCCATTATTGATGACATTACTTCTTCTGACTCTGATAAAGAAGAAACTGGAAAAGAAAAGTCATCTAATAACAATGTTGAAACAATTGAATCATCCTCTAATAAGACTGTTGAAATAGCAGAGCCACCATTCCCTGAACGTCTGGCTCTTACCAAAACACTTGAGCCACCTGCTTTTAATCTCTTAGGAGAATTGCAGAATTTGTATGTTAAAATTCTACTCTTACAAGCACTGAGAGATGTACCAATTTATGCTAGAACTGTTAGAGATATTTGCATTAAGAAACCTAGAAGAAAATCTAAGATCCCCTCACAGTCCATGTGATGGGTGATCTAGCTACTCTAATGTCAGGAAAAAACCCCCCTGTGAAATATGGTGACCCTGGTCATCCTACGGTCACAGTACAGGTTGGAAAAACTTTTGTCTCTAGAGTTCTACTAGATCTAGGTGCTGCAATAAACATTATGACACTTTAAACTGCACAGTTATTACAGTTAAAGAATGTAATTAGGGAAACACCAACCATTCTAGAACTAGTTAACTGCTCCACAATCAAACCTGAAGGAGTCATTGAAGGCCTGATAATTTCAGTCGAATCTTGGAACTACCTAGCTGATTTTGTTGTATTACAGACTAAAAAAAAGTTGGGGGGTCATCCATTAATTTTAGGGAGACCTTGGCTGGCTACAGCAGATGCCTTCATCAACTGTAGATCAGGTTCAATGACAATTTCTAATGGATGTGAAACCAGGAAGCTTACTCTTTACCCTCATGCTACACCTATTATTAATAATGATAACTATGTATGGTTAGATTATGAGGATGATGAGACCCAACCCATCTTGACTGTCGGACAAGCTTTAAATTTCAAAGATTCAACTGAGGATGAATTAATTAGCAATTTTATTTCTGAACCTTCTTTTGTTAACTCTGAAATATATGATCACTTGACTACAATATTGGAACCTAAATCTCAGCCGAACCTTAGAACTAAAAATTTATCTCAGACATCAGCTGGTATCTCCTCCAAAACTATAATAATAGAAATCAAGCTTGGCAAAACATTAAATATAAACCCTAACCTAAGAGATGTTGAAAGACAACAATTAATGAAGCTACTCCGTGAGAATAAAGAAGCATTCGCATGGGATTACATAGATATGAAGGGAATATCTCTAGAATTATGTACTCATTGTATTTATATTAAAGAGGGATCTCACCCAGTCTGACAACCCCAACGATGAATGAATCCCAATTTAAGGGAAATTGTGAATGAAGAACTTCAAAAATTGTTGAATGCAGGATTTATATATCCTATATCTGATAGTGAATGGGCTTCTCCATTAGTAATTGTACCTAAGAAAAATGGGAAATGGAGAGTGTGTGTAGATTATAGAGCTCTAAATAAGGCCACTCAGAAAGATCATTTCCCTTTACCATTTATTGACGAGGTACTAGACAATTTGGCAGGTAAGAGATTCTTTTCCTTTTTGGATGGATTTAGTGGATCTAATCAGATCAAGATTGCACCCCAAGATCAAGACAAGACGTCTTTTACTAGTCCATGGGAGACTTTTGTCTATAGAGTTCTTCCATTTGGACTATGTAATGCACGAGCAACATTTCAAAGAGCAGTGATAGGGAATTTTTCTAATTTGCTTAATGATTCTTTAGAAATATTTATGGATGACTTTATTGCTTATGGTGTGACTTTTGGAGATGCATTACAAAACCTTGAGAAAGTACTTAAACAATGTATAGAAGCACATCTTGCCTTAAGTACTGAAAAATGCCATATGATAATGAATCAATGAATTGTATTAGGACACTTCATCTCATTCCTAGGAATTCATGTTGATCCAGCTAAAGTACAGGTAATTCAGACTCTTCCTATCCCTAAAACACAAACTGATGTAAGAAGTTTTTTAGGACATGTTGGATATTATGGAAGATTTATCAAAGATTTTTCTAAAATAGCTTCTCCTTTGTTTGTGTTACTTATGAAAAATGCTGAATTTAAGTGGACTGATGATTGTCAAAAAGCATTTAATGAACTTAAACATCAATTGTCTACAACTCCCATTTTAAGAGGACCTGAATGGGCACTCCCCTTTCATATATCCTCTGATGCTTCAGATACTGCAATTGGAGCTGTCTTCAGTCAAGAAGAAAATAATCTTCCCTATGCTATCTATTTTATTAGTAAAAGTATGACCCCTGTTGAACTTAATTATACAGTTGCCGAGAAAGAATTTCTAGCAGTCATTTATGCTATTAATAAGTTTCGACATTATATTACCGGTTACACTACTTTTGTTCATACCGATCACTCGGCCATTAAGTATTTAATGAACAAATCCGTTACAAATGCTTGAGTTACCAGGTGGTTATTATTACTATAAGAATTTGATATCACAATTGTAGATCAACCAGGTAAAGAAAATGTAGTTATTGATTTCCTTTCTCAGCTAACAATTGATGAAAACACTCCAGTAGATGATTCCTTTCCTGATGAGTATTTATTTTCAGTATCTGCTCACTCACCTTGGTATGCAGACATTGCCAACTATTTAGTTGCAGGGAAGCTACCATCACAACTATCACACAGAGAGAAAAGAAAGATCATTCAGAAAAGTGTTAGGTACAGCTGGATAAGCAGGTGTCTTTTTCACACAAGACTCGATCAGGAAATTCAGAGATGCATCAGAGAAGATGAAGTTTATGATATATTGAAATCTTGTCATGATGGCCCTTATGGAGGGCATTTTGCTGATAAAAGAACAATGCACAAAATTCTTAGAATGGGTTATTATTGGCCCTCACTTTTCAAGGATGCAAAGAAATATCTTAGGGCCTGTGATAGCTGTCAGAGAATGGGCTAGCCTAATCACAGGGATGAAATGCCACTCAATCCCCAGGTAATACTTGAACCTTTTAAAAGATGGGCACTAGATTTTATAGGTCCCATCAACCCTCCATCAAATCAAAGAGTTTATATACTGGTTAACACATATTATATGACTAAATGGGTAGAAGCTAAGGCACTCCTCAGAGCTAATGAAGAATCAGTTTCAACCTTTTTATTTGAAGAAATCTTCGTTAGGTTTGGATTGCCTAGAGAGCTAGTCACAGATGGAGGACCTCCTTTTAACTCTCATGGCTTCAAGGAGACACTCCAGAAGTATCACATTAAGCATAAAATGACTACACCTTATCACCCCCAGGCCAATGGGCAGGTGGAAAGTACGAATAAAGTCATAGAAGCCATTTTAACAAAAACAATAAAGGAAAATAGAAGGGACTGGTTTCAAAGGTTGCCTGAAGCATTACGGGCTTACAAAACTACTTGGAGGAACACTACAGGTTTTTCACCTTATGAATTAGTTTATGGTAAAAGTGCTATTTTTCCTGTGGAATTTGAAATCAAAACCTTAAGGACTTCTTTAGCTGTTATCCTTGACTTGATTGATAAATAGACAACTAGGTTGCAGCAGCTTCAAGAATTGGATGAAAAGAGGTTGGATGCCATCCATCAAACAACTATGATACAACAACAAAGAACCAGGTGGCATGACAAAAAAATTAAGCATAAGCAGTTGCAAAAAGGTAATTGGGCTCTACTGTATGACTCCTGTTTTGAAAATTTTCAAGGTAAATTAAGAATAAGGTGGCTAGGACCTTATGAAGTAGATATTGTTTTTCCAAATGGAACAGTGAGACTCCTAACGATTGATGATTCCATAACACCATTATTAGTGAATGGGTATTGACTCTGTTTGTATCAACAACCTATTTCTAAAGAGGATTTCAAAGCCACTTGCATGAAAGACATACATTATGCCTTTTTTGGGGAACCTAGTATCCCTCAACGCACTTAGTTTTTATGTTTATGAATTTATTTTTTTAGATTAGATTTCTTAGCAAATAATCCCTGTCAAGGGTTTCCATGTTACAATTAACTATTTTGTAGATCTTAGCTTCGGAGGGTGGTTGAGAAGAAAAATTCTAATACAAGAAGGACTAAGCTTCGACATGGGAAACATTGCCATGCCACTTCAAATCATAATTCATTCCCTCTTACATCCCTTCAACAACATTTTTCCATCCTTTCCCGTTGCTGAAACACCATTTCCCGTTGCTGAAACACCATTTCCCATTGTTGAAACACCAATTCCCAGTGCTTAAACACCAAGCTTTTCCATTTTTCCTAAGAAGCACCAATTTCCTCATTTCTATTCCCGAGAATGAACCATTACTCCAATGGAAACATATCACTCTTCATTAAAGGAATCGGCCATTCATCCTGATAATTATGTTCCTTCACTATTACTTCCTATGAATAATGAAAACCTTGTGTATAAAAACCCTCATACTCTAAAAACCCTTTTTATAATTATCATTGATCTATTAATGACGAGATAATACTTTTTGGCGCAACAACCAAAGGTAAATATAAAGGTATGCGTGTTTAGGTGTGAATATTAAATTGTAGTTAATGAGGAGATATTGATATGAC
>APFE030214198.1:0-11344 GCA_000404065.3 Pinus taeda | reverse complement strand
GGGTGTTTTCTGTATTGAAATTATGATTGAAGTATATGCTGCAGGCTTAGAAGTGGTCGACTTACAATGTTGAAAAAAATAGGATGGAACAGAACCCAAGTAAACATTTGAACAGAGGAGGGAGAAAAATCGATCATCTCAGAGAAAGGATTGGTTCGAATATCAACCAAGAGGAGATTGATTCCACGGCTGTGGCAATTCATTTTCTGGAATGGTGAAATCATTTTTGAAAATATAAACGAACTGTTGTATGCGCTGATACTTATAATGTGTTAATGTTTTACAGAATGGAGCGACTGCAATCCTAGCAGAGATAAAGGAGGTGCTATGCAACAACAAAAGCACTTAAAGGTATACATTCATATTCAGTCGATCTGTGAGTAAAATTGGATTGCGGAAGTATGAGTTTGTCACAGTAGTTTTATGGTTAAATCGATTTGTAGAATCCGTGATATAATCATATTGTTTCGTAACCTATTAAAGACACAAGGTATATAATTAGAGATAGAAGAATTGGCGGAATTCTAAGGCATGAATGGACTGTAAAGGCGTTCCAAGGCGCAGTTAGGAGAAGGAATCATAAAGAAAAAATTATAGTCAATATGATAATTGATGCCATTGGTTTAAAGCTGCATAGCCCAGGTATGGTTTATTACAACTAATGGTCTTTCGAAATAATATCAATCTCATAAATCGAATGCTAAGATCCAGAATCTAAGGCGCGTTCTGAAATGCGAAGGTAAATTAAAGTGTGGCAGTTGTTGTTGACATTCGATGTGTAACAAAACCAGAATATTGTAATTTACCATAGCTGGAAATAAATGCACAAATGTGTTGGTTTAATAAATCTAATTTGGAAAGTATTAAAGGGGACAGGTATATTTTTACCAAGTCAAAGATTTGATTTTTCAGATGTTGAACTGTAGACCATGTATTATTGAGAAAACTGAATATGGATCGATTGGCCATAGAATGAGAGAAGAGTGACCATATTGTGTTATTTGACATTTGACTTCTGGTCGAATCAGAAAAGTAAGGGCTCATTCTTGAATCAAGGCATATGTGAATGAGAAGTATTAAGATTGCTTGTGAAAGCATTGAATGTTTGATTTGGTTTGAATGATGATAAGTTTTCTTTGTGTAATGATTGTTGGGTCCTGATTTTAAATCATAGGATGAAGATAGTAGTGGGCAAGTTTGTGGGGCATTGAGGTATAAAATTTGGAAGATGATGAGATGTATGTTTATATGCACAAATGAGGGAAAGATTCTGGGTATTGCAGGCCTAGCCCTGCGTCATTTTTGGTATCATAGCCGGAATGCTCTGTTGAAATATTTATTTTTTGAATGAGAACTGAAATGTATTTTTGACTGTATGATGAATGATGAAAGGAAGATCAGAGTTTTAAATTTGATATGCAAACTAGACAAGTGAACAAGATTGGAGGGAGGAAAAGATCATGCAAGGTCTGAGGAGGTAAGATGATTTTTCTGATTTGAAATTTGTAAATGCAGTTTATGGTTGCAGAGAAGATGATGGCAGTGAACCTCGCATTCAGCTAAAGGCTAAATAAGGAGGACAATTGCAGTGTCCTGAAGAATAAAGTGAGTTGAATAGATAGCCTGAAGAGAGCAAAGAGAGTGCTCGAAAGGTTCCAGAGGCAGTGAACCAAGTATTTACCAAAAGATTGAGTGAGGAGAGCTTGGTGAGGTAAGTGGCAGCAGAAGAGATTGCTGTCATAGAGGCTAGTACAACTCGTGGTGAGTAAGAAACTCATGGAGAAGATGAACATGGAGGATCAAAGAAGAGGTTCAGATGAATGCCACAACGATGAGATGACTGCAGAAGTCAGGGAAAGAGAGATTGCAGTAATGAAAGTGCAATTGTAAGTACTAGAGGAATGGTTGCAAGAGCAAGAAGATCAGAATAGAAAGTGTCTCTTTCCACTGAAGGGAAAGAAAGTGATTTGGCGAAAATTGTAGAGGAGGTTGAGGCAAATTGTGATTGCCTTGTTGAAAAAGGAACTTAGATTTCTTGAGCTAGAGTTGGAATTTGAAGGTTCCACATGCAGATTTGTTTAGAGGGGAGATGGGCAAGCTTTAGAGTTTGTTCAGGAGAGAGAAGAGTTGAATATGAAGGCTATTCAGATTGATGCTAAGATAGCAAGATCTCATAAGGGAATAAAGACAAAGGAAGCAGGAAATGATAAGTACTCTGAAAAAGAAAGCAGTGATATTGTTGAACATTTTATGAAAACTGAAAGTTTATGTATGAATGCAGGTGATGGTGATATGCTTCAGCAATGCTACAAAGAAATTACATTGTTGGAATACTTGTTGATAAATTCAGAGTATGATAGACAGGTTACAGCAGACAAAAGAGTTCAGTACAGTGAACGAGAGCAGAAAGACATCTTAGAAACAGATTGTGTGAGAGGTAGACTCGTTGACAGTCTTGAGAATTCTTCAGAGGATTCTTTGGGCAAAGAGAATTAGCATACTGATATGCTGATATTGGAGGAGAATTCAGAACAACATACTGAAGTCCTAGCAAAGGAGGACAAGGCACTGATGCCTTCTGATTTTTGTTCTAACAAGTGTTTTGTAAATGTACGTATTGTTGCAGAACATTTGACTTAGTTGAGTAGTCAAATGAAGGAAGAAGAAGTTTTCTATTCCAGAAGACAAGAGGGCATGGATGATCGGGTGGGAGTCAGAACAGAAACAAGCATAGAAACAAGAAGTCAGCGAGTGACAGTACAAACTGAGCAAGCCATCTTAGCTCAGCAGATAGCTAGAAATTAGTAGCCGCGAGATTTATTGGACCGAGAGATTGAAAGTATCAGAAAACTAATGACGAAAGAATCCCAGAGAAAGACGACAATAAGAAAGAAAAGGAAAGACAACAAGAGAAAGACTATAGCATAGTTGGAAGGCAAAGCAAGTGGAGCACTACGGTATAAGATATGGAAACCTGGAGAACAACAACACATAACAACAACAGTAAAGCAATTGACAAGCAAAGAAAGATTACAAAATAAAATATGGGATCCAGGAGGAAATATCCAGACTTATGACCAGGTGGTCATGGATTTTCTTACCTGGGGAGTCTGATGCAGGAGCATCATCTCCGAAAAACACCTTGTATTTTACTTAAGCTAGGGGGTTTCATGTTTTGAAGAAATATTAAAATTTCATGTAAATATTAATATTATTTTGAGTGATTAATTAATTAGTTGTGAGAAATTGTAAATGTGAGAGAAATTAGTTTCTAGATTATTTAGAATTAATGAGGGAGCCTAAGTTGGAATTAGTTTCTAAGTTTTAGGGATGAGAATCTATCTTTTAGAGATGCTGAGAGATTTAGGGATTTGTTGAGATATTAAGGGGATTGAGCATTTAATTAGACCATTTTTTTTTTACAATTCTATAAATAGGAAGGGGTTTTGAGGGAAAAGACATTGAGATTGTGAGAGGTTGTGAGATTGAGAGTAGGCTTGAACATCAAGGCTGTAATCCTTTAGTATTTGTAAAGGGCCATGAGTGTTGGATATCAGGCCAAAGATAAATTTGTAAGTAGCCTCATTTTGTTTATATGAAATATTTCTCCGTATTATACATTTTGATTGATGGATTGGGGAACTTTATATTCGATTTCTGAAGTGACATTTTGGAGTAAATTATGTATGTGAATTGTGAAAAGTGATATGCCAATTTGTGAAGATTAAAAAGAAACGTTGTGTGTGGATTTTGGTTAAATGCATATGCTCGAATTGAAGTATCTACTATGGGAGACTCAATTAAAGGAAGTGTGCAATAGACAGATCGATATTTATATAACAATTGTTATTGTCTGAACTTATTTCTGAATGGCTGTTTTAAATCGATCTGTAGTTTGTAGCCAACACCGGAATGGAAATAGAACATCGCTTTTCCCTAAAGTTACAAGTTATGGTACGGGTGCATGGTGCTGTTGGTTGAATGACATTGAATGTTGGATATTGCAGTAATTAATTTGGATTAATTGTTGAAATAAATCAATGCATATAAAAACCGATTGGAGCAATTGGGTGTTTGTTGTATTGAAATTATGATTGAAGTCTATGTTGCAGGCTTAGAAGTGGTCGACTTACAGCGTTGAACAAAATAGGATGGCACAGAACCGAAGTCAACATTTGAACAGAGGACGGAGAAAAATCGATCATCTCAGGGAAAGGATTGGTTCGAATATCAACCAAGAGGAGATTGATTCCACGGCTGTGGCAATTCATTTTCCGGAATGGTGAAATCATTTTTGAAAATCTAAACGAACTGTTGTATTCACTGATACTTATAATGTGTTAACATTTTACAGAATGGAGCGACTGCAATCCTAGAAGAGATAGAGGAGGTACTATGCAACAGAAAAAGAACTTAAAGGTATACATTCATATTCAGTCGATTTGTGAGTAAAATTGGAATGCGGAAGTATGAGTTTGTCACAGTAGTTTTATGGTTAAATCGGTTTGTAGAATCCGTGATATAATCATATTTGTTCGTAACCTATTAAAGACACAAGGAGATAGAAGAATTGGCGGAATTCTAAGGCATGAATGGACTGTAAAGGCGTTCCAAGGTGCAGTTAGGAGAAGGAATCATAAAGAAAAAATTACAGTCAATATGATAATTGATGCAATTGGCTTAAAGCTACATAGCCCAGGTATGGTTTATTACAACTAATTGTCTTTTGAAATAATATCAGTCTCATAAATCGAATGCTGAGATCCAGAATCTAAGGCACGTTCTGAAATGTGAAGGTAAATTAAAGTGTGGCAATTGTTGTTGACATTCGATGTGTAACAAAACCAGAACATTGTAATTTACCATAGCTGGAAATAAATGCACAAATTTGTTGGTTTAATAAATCCAATTTGGAAAGTATTAAAAGGGACAGGTATATTTTTACCAAGTCAAAGATTTGATTTCAGATGTTGAACTGAAGACCATGTATTATTGAGAAAAATGAATATGGATCGATTGGCCATAGAATGAGAGAAGAGTGACCATAATGTGTTAATTGGCATTTGAATTCTGGTCGAATAAAAAATGTAAGGGCTCATTCTTGAATCAAGCCATATGTGAATGAGAAGTATTAAGATTGCTTGTGAAAGCATTGAATGTTTGATTTGGTTTCAATGATGATAAGTTTTCTTTGTGTAATGATTGTTGGGTCCTGATTTTAAATCATAGGATGAAGATAGTAGTGGGCGAGTTTGCCAGGAATTGAGGTATAAAATTTGGAAGATGATGAGATGTATGTTTATATGCACAAATGAGGGAAAGATTCTGGGTATTGCAGGCCTAGCCCTGCGTCATTTTTGGTATCAGAGGCGGAATGCTCTGTTGAAATATTTATTTTCTGAATGAGAATTGAGATGTATTTTTGACTGTATGATGAATGATGAAAGGAAGATAAGAGTTTTAAATTTGATATGCAAACTACACAAGTGAACAGGATTGCAGGGAGGAAAAGATCATGCAAGATCTTAGGAGGTAAGATGATTTTTCTGATTTGAAATTTGTAAATGCAGTTTATGGTTGCGGAGAAGATGATGGCAGTGAACCTGGCATTAAGCTAAAGGCTGAATAAGGAGGACAATTGCAGTGTCCTGAAGAAGAAGGTGAGTTGAAGAGATAGCCTGAAGAGAGCAGAGAGAGTGCTCGAAAGGTTCCAGAGGCAGTGAACCAAGTATTTACCAAAAGACTGAGTGAGGAGAGCTTGGTGAGGTAAGTTGCAGCAGAAGAGATTGTTGTCATAGAGGCTGGTACAACTTGTGGTGAGTAAGAAACTCATGGAGAATATGATCTTGGAGGATCCAAGAAGAGGTTTAGAGGAATGCCACAACGATGAGATGACTGCAGAAGTCAAGGAAAGAGAGATTGCAGTAATGAAATTATAATTGTAGGTACTAGAGGAATGGCTACAAGAGCAGGAAGATCAGAATAGAAAATGGCTCTCTCCACTGAAGGGAAAGAAAGTGATTTGGCGATAATTGCAGAGGAGGTTGAGGCAAATTGTGATTGCCTTTTTGAAAAAGGAACTTAGATTTCTTGAGCCAGAGTTGGAACTTGAAGGTTCCACATGCAGATTTGTTCAGATTTGTAAGTAGCCTCATTTTGTTTATATGAAATATTGCTTCGTATTATATATTTTGATTGATGGATTGAGGAACTTTATATTCGATTTATGAAGTGATATTTTGGAGTAAATTATGTATGTGAATTGTGAAAAGTGATATGACAATTTGCGAATAATAACAAGAAAAGTTGTGTGTGGATTCTGGTTAAATGCATATGCTCGAATTGAAGTATCTACTATGGGAGACTCGATTAAAGGAAGTGTGCAATAAACAGATCGATATTTATATAACAATTGTTATTGTGTGAACTTATTTCTGAATGGCTATTTTAAATCGATCTGTAGTTTGTATCCAACACGAGAATGGAAACAGAACAACGCTTTTCCCTGAAGTTACAAGTTATGTTACGGGTGCATGGCACTTTTGGTTGAATGACATTGAATGTTGGATATTGCAGTAATTAATTTGGATTAATTGTTGAAAGAAATCGATGCATATAAAAACCGATTGGAGCAATTGGGTGTTTGCTGTATTGAAATTATGATTGAAGTCTATGCTGTAGGCTTAGAAATGGTCGACTTACAGCGTTGAACAAAATAGGATGGCACAGAACCCAAGTCAACATTTGAACAGAGGATGGAGAAAAATCGATCATCTGAGAGAAAGGATTGGTTCGAATATCAACCAAGAGGAGATTGATTCCACGACTATGGCAATTTATTTTCTGGAATGGTGAAATCATTTTTGAAAATATGCAACAACAAAAGAACTTAAAGGTATACATTCATATTCAGTCAATCTGTGAGTAAAATTGGATTGCGGAAGTATGAGTTTGTAACAGTAGTTTTACGGTTAAATCGGTTTGTAGAATCCATGATATAGTCAGATTTGTTCGTAACCTATGAAAGACACAAGGTATATAATTCGAGATAGAAGAATTGGTAGAATTCTAAGGCATGAATGGACTGTAAAGGCTTTCCAAGGCGCAGTTAGGAGAAGGAATCATAAAGAAAAAATTATAGTCAATATGATAATTGATGCAATTGGTTTAACGCTGCATAGCCCAGGTATGGTTTATTACAACTAATTGTCTTTTGAAATAATATCAATCTCATAAATCGAATGCTGAGATGTAGAATCTAAGGCGTGTTCTGAAATGTGAAGGTAAATTAAAGTGTGGCAGTTGTTGTTGACATTCGATGTGTAACAAAACCAGAATATTTTAATTTACCATAGCTGGAAATAAATGCACAAATGTGTTGGTTTAATAAATCCAATTTGGAAAGCATTAAAGGGGACATGTATATTTTTACCAAGTCAAAGATTTGATTTCAGATGTTGAACTGAAGACCATGTATTATTGAGAAAACTCAATATGGATTGATTGGCCATAGAATGAGAGAAGAGTGACCATATTGTGTTAAATTAAGGGTGCATTCTTGAATCAAGCCATATGTGAATGAGAAGTATTAATATTGCTTGTGAAAGCATTGAATGTTTGATTTGGTTTGAATGATGATAAGTTTTCTTTTTGTAATGATTGTTGGGTACTGATTTTAAATCATAGGATGATGATAGTAGTGGGCGAGTTTGCCGAGCATTGAGGTATAAAATTTGGAACATGATGAGATGTATGTTTATATGCACAAATGAGGGAAAGATTCTGGGTATTGCATGCCTGGCCCTGTGTCACTTAGTATAGTCAGGGCTGGCTAAGGTGGGTCCAATTTATGTATTTGTCCTCATAGCTTCCAACAGGGTAGTACCTCTTCTTGATGGCATCCTGGAAAGAATTCCAAGTGGGTGCATCTGAAAGTAGTGAGGGTGTACTTTCATCCTTCTTCTCACAGTAGGTTTCCCACTAGTCCTTGATGTGGGGGGCAACTTTGAGAAGCGTATAAGTAATATTTTCCCAGCTGGAAAAATCATGAATAGAAAAATATCCTTCTCTAAGATTTAACCATTTATCTACGATGTACAGATCTATCTGACCTTCAATAATGGGGATGTCAAAATTAAATTGTATTTGAAAGAGTGTGGTACTTCCAAAGTGGCTACTGGAAGAAGGTGCGTCGCCTTTGGGTAGTCCCTAAAGGATTCTGGCAAAGTTTACCATCATCGGATTCCTCTATCACTCGTGGGCTTCTTCGAGCAAGATTTTGATAGGATCTGTTGGCCCCTCATCTTTATTATGTTCTACCATGGGAGGCCGTTGAGATTTTCAAGGCTGGTCTTGCAAAGGTTCGACCAGTTTATGACCTAACTCCTTATATCCCAACCTCATTGGGGACATGCAAAGAAAAGTAGATAGAGAGTAGAACGCTCTAATACCACTGATTTGAACTTAAATAAGAATGCAACAAACCATAGATATAACCATAAATACAAAGACACAACAAAAATAACACTTCATTTCATTAATATTAAATATTTAAATATGCTTACAAAAAAAATGGAAATAAACTAGCTTAGGTGATTGTAGCTTATCTCTTAGAAGAGATGTGCTAGCTGCATGCCTCTGAATTGTGTTATAATGAGGCTCGAAGGCCTATTTGTTATTGAAAAACAATGAAAAACCCTAAACATAGAAAAAATTAACCCTAGGAGATGAAGCACCAAAACTATGGGCCCTATTTGGTTAAATTGGTACATCAACTTCACGGGTTGTAACTTTGGCATACAATCTCCTTTTGATGCGCACAATACCTCATTAGAAATATCTGGGCCTGGTTTGGGTAAATTGGTACATCAACTTCACAGGTTGTAACTTTGGCATATGATCTCCTTTTGATCTGCACAATGCCTCGTTAGAAATATCTATCAGAGGACTACAACTTTTGAATGTAATCATGAGTCCTTAACTCATGTTTTCATGGTTTTCCCAAAAAATGTCGTTTAAGGCCTCAAAATGGCTACGGAAGTTTAGGACCCCAAAAAACTACCAAAATAGTAAATTATGCAACAATTAAGGAAACTGAAAAATTGAAAGAGACAATGTTGGGTTCCAAGTGGAATAGGAGGGTTGCCACCAATATCCACCTGGATCAAAGTCAAGAAGGATTACTCAGAGATTATGTGACGGTTACGATCATGTAAAAGAACCTATTACTTCAATTATGGAAAATATTTCTCATAAGTTATTTTCTAGCTATGTTGCACTAAATTATTCGATTGATGAGCCCTCTATTTTTACAGAAGATGGGTTGAGTGGTGCTGTGAAGGAGGAGAGTGATACATGGGAGACAAGCTTTGGAGGGATTGGTTATTGATTCCAATACTACAATAGAGTTGGATTTGCAGCCTATAAGTGAAGTTGACGCACTGGATTTGCATTCCAACAGATTGGAAGAAAGTGGTGAGAATTGGTAATAAGATAGATATTTCCCTAAGAGACTATAAAATGATGTACACATGAAGTATTTTTTATGTTTATATGCCTTACTTTAAGTGCCAATTGAAGTGCCAAATGATGTACACATTGAAGTGCCAATGAATTATCATTCTCCTCTTGGCTTTGAGGTGCTAATAGATGATCATTATTCCCCTTTGAAACCAATGGTAAAGGGATTTAACTACTCCCACTTTGATCATTCTTCCCCTAAAGGGGTTTAGCTGCTCATTTTCCCAAATGAGGTTGACACCAGGCATAAAAATATTGCCTATGAATTATGGTCCAAACACCACCTTAATTCTGTTGTGTCTTTTGTTTAAATCATATAAACAATTTAACGAAGAAAACCTTCGAAAAACACTGTATGGCGGATTTGAAAAAATATGATTGCGAGCAGATAAATAGCGTCGGGTCCAGGCTCCTATCACATATGAGAGATTGCAATTTAACGAAGGAAAGGTCCATCGCAAAGGAATGTGATAGGGGCCAAACGCGACATGAAAATAAAACATACTTAATACCACATGGGGTCCGGGTTCCCATCACGTATTGGAGATCGCAACGGTGGAGGTTGCATGCACATTGAAAGGCTTGTGATTCATCGATGCGATGTTTTATTAAATATATAGTTTTTATAATAAAACTAACAGTTTCGAGTATTTTAATAAGTGGATTTAATATATATGGGAGAGGACTTTTTTAGGGATTTAATACATTAAATTAGTGTTAATATGAAATGAGCGGAAAGGGAAAATAGACCAAGTATAATGCTTTTTAATGGGTTATTTGCCTTCAAATATATATTTCAATACTTAGGCTAAACAACCTTTTGTGGGTTTTTCGGTAAAAGGGGATTTAGCATGGGGTTTTTACTTTTTCTAGGCAAAAAGGATTTTGACCTTAGGAAAAGGGGTTTTTTTATAGGAAATGGATGAATATGAACTGCATGAAGGTGGAAGGGGAAATTAGTAAACATAGGGATGAATGAGGATGAGGGAAGTTATTAATTGATCTTGTAGGCCTTCATTTGCTTTGTGTAATTGCATCGTGGACATAGAAACATATAATAAAACATGATAGATGTACATTTTGTCCAATCAGTCATCATACTTCTGCAACCTTTCTCTACTTACCCTTTACTTATCATTTCATTTTATCTTCACCTAATAGGTGCATTTAAGCTACAAAACCCTTTTCCTTTCTTTTTATTTTACAAAAGCAAGCTATCTAATTCTAACCTTATAACCTCCAAGGGCTTATATTAAAGTGATTTGCAACTTATTATTCTCTACCTAAGTACTGATCTACCAAGATTAAATAGTTTGGCTAGATCTTTATTCTCTAACTATAACATCAAATTTAAAGCATGAAGCCAGCTTGACTGTCATTGGTTGTGGAATTTATGACAAGCTACACACAACCATTATTTGGTAGAAACAATAGTAGTGGCATTTAGACTTGCTCACTTTCATATTTTATTTGTTTTCTTTTCTTTCTAACCTAACATTTTATTTTTGTCTTGATTTTTTAGGACATCTAACTGAACATTTTCTTTGATATGGACATCATCATCAAGGTTTTTTTCACTAACATTTTTTTCAACATTGTTATGTCCATATCCTAACTTAACATTTTTCAAACATTATATATTTATTTTTTGACTAATTTATTCTATCTTATCAAAACTCAAAAATGCTACAACATTGGCTCCAAATGGGGATTGCTTTCTCCTGTAGAATGCATAGAACCTGCAGATCCATGTGCCTTCTCATCGGGCTATGGAATCCTTGATGTAAAGAAAATCACACTGACATCTTGAAAGGTAAAAGAAAAC
>APFE030214186.1:3371-26786 GCA_000404065.3 Pinus taeda | reverse complement strand
TACTATTTTCTAGATCAAAGACTATTAGGTTCGGGTCCTGAAGATCAACAGCTCCGATAGCTGACAATAGTAATTTCCGTTCTGCTGGGCATGATTGCAGCACTTCCAGAGCCGACATTGCTGAGGGACTAACAGCTAAATCCTCAACAATGTTATAATTCTGAGCTGCTCTCGCATGTGGATTGAAAGCAGAATTTCGAAGTATTCCCTTGGCGGGCGGCTTGATTACTAAGTCAGGGTTAGGTTTATCGATCTGTAGTGGATCGGAACTAGGAGTTGAGTTTGATGGGTGAGAGTGAGAAGATTCTGCTTCTTTACCATCAACAGGATTCTTACTACCGTAATCTTATGACCGAGTCGCAATCCTCACATGAGACATCATCAAAATGGGTGCCTCACCGCTACTTGAGGAAGAACCTATCCTTTTAGACTCTTGCTTTGGAAAGGGATCTTTCAAAATAGCAGGAGTCTCGCAACCTTTGACTATTTTCACAACCTCAGCCCGATGTGGGCAATCCCTGGTATAATGATCTTCTTCACATATAAGACAAGGATACTTAGGCTTGCGCTTTTCGTCGTTGGTTTCCGACTTTTCTGATTTCTCCTTAGGAGCTTTGTATGCTTTATTTTTCTTCTTTCCTTTCTTCTTTCCACCGTTTTTTGATTTTACCGTAGATGTTTCTACGGCGTGAATATCGGCGGAAAGTTTGGGAGGAGAAGATTCACCTGTCGGGGAATCATGTAGGGTGATTATGGGAGAAGAATTCTTTGATGATTTCTTCTTACTTTTGGTGTTCACCGTACTGATCATACCATCAGCGGCATGAGATCCCGAAGGTGGAGCAGCGATTTGATTTGAACTTGGAAGATCTGGGATCTTCTCGTGTAAAGTACCTGACTGGTTATAAACCAAGTCAAGGTACTGCGCTTGAGCAATTACTTGCTCTTCAGTAACTACACCAGCCTTGGCTACATCTTCAGTAATCTTCGGTAACAATGATTTGACAAACCATTCAGCTAAGATTTGGTCTGGAATAAATACCTTCACTAACCTTCGTCGACGTCTCCACTCATGAATTTGATCTGAAATATAGGTGGACGTCGATTGTTTTAGTGAAGTCAATAATTCCGTGCCGTTATCATATTTGACCGGCAACTGAAAATGAGTTAAGAAAGACGTGGCTTACTGACTAAAGTTGTAAAAAGAGGCCCGTGGTAACTCATTGTACCACTTGGCCTCGAGACCAATGAGCGTACGCTGAAAAAGACATAAATGGATCGAATCATCCGAGATTGAATTTGATGCACACCAGAGATGGTAAGTCATCACGCGATTTGAAGGGTCCTCTCCAGGTTTACCTTCGAACTTAGGTATGTCGCTGGGCAACTTGTTAGGCATTGACGGCCAATATGGATGATAATTGATTGGATCATTTGTAAGATGCGTCAAGTCTGGTAAATCCAAAGTCGTGATAATAGGCAATTGACGATTAGGATCTCGAAAACTTGGGGTCACTAAACCAGCCCCAGGAGGAGGATATCCAGGATAACCTGGAATAGGATTTGCATTAGGAATATTATATCCTCCTGGAGAACCAGGATTAACCGGACTGTACTGGGCTTGCTGAGGTTGTTGATAAGTATACCCAGGATACAGTTGATACTGGTAAGTTGGTTGTTGAGCAGCAGGACCATACTGAGGTTGGTATTGTCCCTGGTACGGAGGTTGGATAAATTGAGGTTGAGATGTAACAACCGTACTCCCAACAGGCATCTGGACCGAAGTCTGGATCGTAGATCCAGATTGAGGCACAGAGGTCTGAGGAATAGACACAGGAACAGTAGAAACTGGAACTGCTGATACTCCGGAAGAAGTTGGGGTGGATGAAGAAGATGTTGTAGTAGCTGTAGCAGATGTTCGAGGCAGAGTACTAGGAGTACTAGGCCCAGTTTGAGAGACTACGAAAGATGCAGAAGACGAAACCATAGACTGGACGGGTTGCTGAGATGGACCAGTGGCCTGTCTAGGCTGGGAAGATGACTGCATGTTTGGTTGCAACATCTGCGGATTCTGTGAAGGATCCCACACCAAATTCGTTCTAGGGTATTGACCTTGAGGATATGGAGGTCCATAACCGGGTTGAGGGTAAGATTGATAATACGGCTGACCTGAAGGCAGTTGATACTGGCCTTGGGGTTGATAACCTTGGGGCACATACTGATACTGGGGTTGCTGCCCTTGAGGTACGTAAGAATATTGACTCTGGGGTTGATATTGATATGAAGGTTGACCTTGGGGTACGTAAGAATACTGGGGTTGACCCTGGGGCACATATTGGGCCTGGGGTTTACCTTGAGGGATGTATTGTCCCATAGGGACGTACTGCCCTTGAGGTTGCCCCCCAGGCGCAAATTGAGTACCCTGAGGTTGCCCCCCAGGCAGATATAGAGTACCCTGAGGTTGCCCCCCAGGCGCATATGGAGTACCTTGAGGCTGCCCCCCAGGCGGTAATTGACTGCCTTGAGGTTGACCTGACATCATCATAGCTTCTTATGCACTCAACTGACTATTACCGCTATTTCCAGCTAATAACTTCTGTTTTTAATTTGATTTGTGGAAAAAACCTGTGAGCAGTTATGAAACCAACGTTTCAGACTGGCTTGGTGAGTCCATCATCAGGGCAATGAGATTTTTAATTTGAGAAGGAAGAGCGTATTTCAGAGCCTTATTAATAGTTATTGAATTTTATTTTTTTTGGTCGGATTTACAAATTTTTTTTTAATTTAATTAATAATCATTTTATTTAAATAAGTAATACTTATTATTTATTTATTATTATATTATCTATTATTTTAATTATTAATTATTATTCTTAATTATTTTTTTATTTATTATTATTATTATTTTTCTTTATTTATTTATTTTATTATTTTATTTACATACTTAATATTAATTTATTGTTATTAGGTTTGTATTAGTTATTTTGATATTAATTTGTTTAATTATATTTAATTGTTAATTATTTTAATTATTTTGGTTTATGAATAATAATATAATTTATTTATTTATTTTATTTAATATTCGTTATTATTATTGTTTATTTGGATTTATTTTATAGGCTTATTTATTTACCATATTATATTTGTATAAATATTAATATTATTATATTTTATATTTTAAATATAATAATATTAATATTTTACAATAATATTGTTACTAATAACCTAATAAAATAAATCCAAATAAACAATAATAATAACTAAATATTAATAAATATACTAATTAAATAAATAAATAAATATATTTTACCTATTCAAAATTACATTAAACCAAATAATTAAATAATACACAATTAAATATAATCAAACAATATCAAAAAAATACAACAAACACTAATACATAATAATTAATATTAAGTTGTAATAATAAAATTTAAAATAACATAAATAAATAATATAAATAATAAATAATTTACTTATTTAAATAAGATTATTAATTAAATTAAAAAAATTTGTAAGCCGAACAAAAAAAAATAAAAAAAAATTCAATAACTATTAATAAGGCTCTGAAATACGCTCTTCCTTCTCAAATTAAAAATCTCATTGCCCTAATGATGGACTCACCAAGCCAGTCTGAAACGTTGGTTTCATAACTGCTCACAGGTTTTTTCCACAAATCAAATTAAATTCGAGCAACCTGTATGGACTCCCTCTTCAACAACATAATTCATCTCCAAATGTTGTTGCTTCTTCCTAGTTGTCGCTAACATCTTCACATTTAAAATCAAGGTTAATTTTAAAGAAATTTTCATAACCAGATCGATTTTGTTCTTTCTTCTCTGCAATGAGAGTTTTCTCCTATTATGCTTCCTTACCTACTTTTCTCACTTCCACTTTTTTACGAACCTCGGCTACTTCAAAGAGGTTGTCTTCCACTTGGTTTTCATACCAAAGTGGCATTTTCTCACCAAATAGAAGTCTATAAATAAGATGTTTTTGTTGCATCATATGCAATAATTCATCATTAGCGAGTTGATCTTCATAAAAATTTAACATCAACAAATTTAATTGTTGGATTCACCATAACACTGGCTGATCAAATAGAAACTTCTTTGTCATCTGCAAGCTCTATTGTTGGATTCACTTGATTTTCATCCACTTGTGGCTATGCACAGTGGGATTGAGGAGCATCTGTATGCTATTTCTCTACTTCTTTTTCAAATTCTTCGTGATCATCATTGTCATCCACTTTCAAGTGGGATTCACCAAACTCTTCATCTCTTTGTAGATTTGATCTCAAGGGCCTCCTTGCTATAATTTCATCTGTAATGAGGGGAAGAATGCTATCACCTATGCATTCCTTTAAGAATTTTAATGAGAAGGAATTCTTTTTCCTTTTTTCATCCAACTTGTTCAAAGAGATCTGAAATAACTCTTTTTGTTGCTATGACTTTCTCATCCTCTTGGATTTTTCCATTTGGTAAGTGTTGGGTAACCATAGCTCAAGAAGCACATCGACTTGCAAACATAGTAGTTTCCTGCAGTAAAAATTCCTCTGTGGTGGGTTCTCTGTTGCTCAGCTTCCACAAAATAGACGTGTCTACAATATCTCAATAAGGGAAACACTTTGATAAAAACATTCGCAAATCCCATTTAAAAAAATATATCACAATGCTCACAAATGATCTGAATAATGTCCCCATTTTATTAATAGACCCTCTTAAAGATAAAATGAATGTCTTTGGTCATTTTTGAAAAGAATAGTCAATGAAGGCCCTTTAAAAAAAATTGAACCCATTTTTTTAAAAATCTAAAAGAAAAACGTTCACCCCAACCACAAATTGAAATGAAAAAAATTTATACCATAAAATTCTTGTGGCTAAATGTATTTCATGAATATTTAAGACCCATCTTTCCAATAATATAAAAGAGTAAAAATAGGTTTTCAAATTGAAAGCCTTACGAAGATAACTATTATAATGTGCCTTACACCTTATGCTTTTCGTGATTCACCTTTGACGTTGGGCTTGATTTTAACTCGAGGCTAGATGCTAGAGGTTGTGGAATTTGGAAAATTGTGTGGCTAATGCACGTTTCATTGTTGCCTACCCTCGATTGTATTGTTGAAGACTTCAAAAACACTCCCTTTTCAAAAAGCATGTTGTGTGCTTTGCAGACTTGTCATCACACTTTTCGACATGGGGTTTTATGATTAATCCACAAAAATCCTAGTCATGTAAGTTTACTATCTCCATTACACATTCTTTCTATGCAAGAGCATGGTGGTCTCTTCTTCCATATGATTTGGAAGACCCGTGCATTAGAAAAAAACTTTACTCTCGCTTTAGATTTGGGAGACCCATGTATAAAAAAAAAAAACCTTTATTGTGGCTTTAGATTTGGGAGACCCACACTTTAGAGAATAAATGATGAACTTCGAATATTCATAGAAAATGCCTTTGTGGTTCATTAGTAACACCTGCTTCAATTCTTATGGAGTTTGTTACTCTAGTTTCACTTCACGAAGTTTAAAAATATAAAAATTGGCCTTCTCTTTCAGCAGAAGGTAACAACCTATCTCCTAGCCTTCACTCGCTTGGTTGTAGGCTTCTTCAAATAAAATGTAACAACCCCTAGTTGTTTTTCATGTAAATAAAATAAGACCAAGGTCATGGGGCATGTATTCCAACCTGAATGTTGGGAAAAACATAATGACAGGTGCCACTCAATTTATGACTATGTAAATTGACAAAGTCATTGGCAGAGGCAAAGTGGCAATAATTAACATTTTATTTATGAAATAAAGGAAAATAGGAGGAAAGGGAGATGAAGAGTCACATATTTTCATTAGAGGGAAATTGAAGGAAAATTGAAGGGAAATGAAGAAAATATAGGCCTCAATGATAAAAGGGCTTATGAGGACCAATTCACAACCTTTTGTCAGTTTAGTTTTGGAGCTCTCTTCCATTCTATTATTCTCTCATACTCTTGCACAATTGGAGAAATCTTGGAGCACTCTTGGAGAATGCTTGGAGAACTTTATCATTCACTTGGATTGGAGAAAGAAGGAAGGTGCAGGGGAACAATTGGATCAACAACTACAACTAGATTGCTTTGTAAGTAATAGGTTGCGTGTGTGATTTCCTTGTTGATTTTAGTATGCATGGTATATGCATGTGATTTCCTAGTTACGTGTTGTCATTGTCATGGATATTTTCCTAGATTGACAGTGTTTTTAGCCTTTCCTTGTCATTTCCTAGATAACCATGGTGTTGTGGGTTTTCTTCCTCTTGATTGTTTTGTAGTTGGTGCTCATATTCCTTATGGATGTGGGTTGGAACAAATTATCTAGAGGCCCTAAAACAACTTGGGTTGAGTTACTAGTCCTAGAGCCTAGGTAGGGACAAATGCTTTGGAGCCCTTGGTGGGTTGAGTGACTAGTACTTGGAGACGGGTTGGACAAACACTCTGGAGCCTTGAAAGGATGTGGGTTGAGTTAGTAGGTCATGGAGCCCTAAATAACTTAGGTAGAGACCAATTTAGTTGGTGTTAGTGATGTATGGCCATCAAGGTGGAATCATTGGTTGAGAGTTGAGGTGGTTTGGCCTCTAGAAGCTCTAGTTTGGTTTCTCTTGGTTTATTCCATGAGATCCAACATTCATGCTTATAATATGGCATGGGGATGATTGGATGAAAGAGAGATTTGGTTCAACCCAATCTATGGTGAGGTGGTATGCGGAAGTCCATGACTTGGTTGGTATTTTCATATATTAATAAGAGTTATTCTCCTAATATGATTCATGTATACTTGTAGTGATTGTATTGGTGTTATTATAGCTGAGTTTTTCCATGGTTGCTATGTTGGTTATTTTCTAGTTAAATGTTGGTCATATGATGTGTTATATCTATGGATCTTTACATGTTTTGATAAGCTATTTAATTTTGATGAATGCATGGCCTAACAAGTGTTATTGTAGCTATGTGGAGAGGGAATAAAGCCTTCTTGGTGGTTCTTAGATGAATCTCACACTATTATGATCAAATATGCATTCATGGCCTATAGCCTCTATGTTTTCCATTTGTTTGATGAAATGTCTAGTGTGTTATACGAAGTGAGGTCAAGTTTCTGATTCAATTTTTAATGTTTAACTTTTTCATCGAGTAAATTATGATTATGGAAAGTGTGAGGATGTTTTGGTGAGATTATGATGATTATATGGTGAGCTTGTTGAATTAGTGAATAACTATGTATTTATAACCTATAGGTATTATTTACACAAAGTGTTTGAATAAATGAGTAATTTGGACCTCCAACCTCACGGGGTCATAAATTTGGCATACGATCTCCATTTGACTATCATAATACCTCATTTTCAAAATCTCCAAAAGGAGGCTGATTTACATTATCTCTTAAGGTGTTGTTTAGGCCCTTAAAAAATACTCAAAAGTTTACAACAGAAAAAACTACCAAAAATAGAAATTTGTGTTAAATTTAAATAATGTTGGGTCAAGTTGGGATGATAACAATGTGATCATGTGTCGTTGGGTGTTTGCAGTGAACTATGGACATGTGGACACCATTTTCCATAAGAGAATCTTGGAAATCAAGACTTGCATAGTAACTCCCATCTCATGTTTACCTTGGTGAGTAGGTTAAAGTTGGTAAGTATGCGGTAAGGTGATTACAAGGTGGTATCAGATCTTTCAAGTTCAAACACTTGGACTGGATGGGCTAGGTGTGATTGTTATGCATGCATGTTAGTTTTCGATATGTTAGCTATGCATGCATTATGATGGTCATTGTTGAGGTTGATGATGTTGATATTGAGACAATTGATATGTTTATTTCATTATATATATACATATGTTGTGTTAATCCAGATTGATTGTGCAGTCAAGAAAGCCTCCCCTGAACTTCACTTAGGTATGTTTGATCATTTTTATACTTTGTTTATCCAACATGGTATGCATGCGGGAAGAATATCAGATATGAGAAGAAATATGGTGGATCTTAGTTGAAGTGACTCTCCTTATGGATCAATTGAACAACAAAGAGATGATTACTCTGCTACTGTAGAAGATACCTTGTGAAGTTTAAAGGAAGAGATCAGAATTTGTAAGGTGAATACTGATAGAATAATTGAGTCATAGGAAAGGCTTCCTAAAGCACAAGAAAATAAATCAGAGGTCAATGCAGTGGTCCTTAAGAGCTTATCATATTTACAAAGACAAGGACAACCACGAATCAGTTATGGACAAGAGGAAAGGCCAAATGTGGCATATGGTATTAGGTCTCATGGAGGACACAAGTCAAACAATGATGTCATAGTCAGAGGTGGAAGATGGATGGATACACCTGATAGGAGAGGTAGTGGTTATGGGTTCTATTCTAGTTCTAGATCAGAGAGACAACGTGGTCATCACCATTATCATCATTATCGGAAGAGTGAGAAACAGTTCTTTCCAGATGAGTTCAAGAAATCCAAGCCTCCTATTGCATGATTATACAAAGAACATGAATGCCAGTATAGTTATTTTCAGTCTCAAAGGGAAAGTAGGCATCTCGTGGGAAGATGTGAAGCATGTTAGAGTTATCAAGACAGAGGAGTTGAGTTGGCATGAATGCAAGAGACTTTTAAGGAATAATTATTCATTAGAGAGATACTATGAATGTAAGGCTACGGAGTTGTATGAATTTAATATGGGATCTATGATAGACAAAGAGTACATGACTAATTTTTTGGAGTTGTTGAGATTTGTACCATATCTTAAGGATGAGAGGACGAAGTTTCAAATATTTGTTAGTGGCTTTCCATTAATATTTCAAGATCAGATTGAGGATGATGATCATCAGTCATTGGAGGAAGTAATTAGGAAGTTGAAACATTGTTATGAGCAGTCTAAATGTAATTCTAAGCCTAAGTATGATTGGAAAGAGAATGAAAAAACTAAATGAAAGTGGGATAAGAAGTGAGTAAGACCTCGAGATGCAGGTAACGAAGAGAATGTAGAACTGTACATGAAATTCAATGCAGTTGTGATCCAAGTGGATCTTCAGACACAATGGCATGGAAAAGCTCAAAATTCAATGTGGCACAAAAGAAAGTACCTTGACATCAGATCGAAGTGCTCATCGCCCTGATTCCAACAGTGCAAACAAAAATCCAATCTGAGTCTGGATGATGAAGTTATCACCAAAAGACTCTGCCTTTCTTCCTTTGGAAAATCAAGCATTTTCTCTAAAAAATTGGGTTTTAAGCCTTATAAGGAAAATCACAATCGAAGGAGTCTAAGGGGCAGACCTAACGCCGGGTGGAAGGAACCCCCGATCAGCGAAATGCAATTTTAGCTACTTAAGGTAGGCATCGTCGATCGGAGGAGCAAAAGGCATCGACCTCGCCGATCCGATACGCAAGGTACGATATCAGCGATTGGCGGATCGGCATATCAGCGACTGGCGGATCGACATATCGGCAATCAGCGGATCCAAAGGAAAGAAGCCCTGGGCCATTATAAGTGTGATATGGCGATGTGATCTGCCAATAGCGATCAAGGATCGACATTCGGAGATCCCTCGCTACAATGGCCAAGGACAACGTGATATGTCGACAGTGATAAAGGGTTGGACCTGATGGGTTTATAGACCCAATTTTATATAATTTGAAGTCCAAGTAAAAGGCTTTCGGTCGGGTTTTTCAATGTTTTTGTGTATTATTGCTTTGAGCGGAAAAAGGCCATTTTTGGGGTTTTGTTGCTACCGCCGATCCTTCCATCTAAACAACTTTTATTCTGAAAAATTGATCCCCAATTTAAGAAGAAATTGTAAAAAACCAGTGTTATAAAGCCCCATGGACATGGAAAAGTATGGGGGAGAGGATTTTTTGCAGGTAGTTCGAGGCAGAGCCTACAGGAGGGGTGAAAGTTCATTTTGTCTGAATTAGACAAGTTTTATATGGTTTCTTCCCTTCTCGATGCCATAGACGCAGTGGTTCTATCTGCTTCTCCATTTGAGTTCTTCATTTCTCAACCATTTTCCAGAATGGAGGTATAAGCCTCCTTTTATGTAACTGGTGATTATATTCTGCTTTGTCATGCCATTTAATGAATGAAGGCCTCCCCATTGATCGAGCAGGGCCTAGAGACATAGTCCAAGTTGGATGTGTTCCATTATAAAGTCTTGCTGTCTTCTTTTCATGATTTACGTTTTTCTTCTTCTTCTCTCATGTGCACATTAAATTTCTATGTTAAGCTACAATTTTCACACGTGATTCTTTTCATACATCTATAAGCAAAAGATCCCTAAATCAAGTGGTATCAGAGCAGGTCTTTTTAGATGTGAATTTTATTTTGTATGCTAACACGAAACAAGCTCCGAATAGGTGAAGGGGAACTAGAGCCTTTCGATCTCGAAGCGGGGAGTGCACATCGAAGGAGAAACATGGTAGATGAAGAGGCTCATCTTGAATAGGAGCAAAATTTCTACAAGACCTTTTATTCAATGCTAATGAATGTAGGTCAGTTTCTTTCAAGGCTGGAGAAAGCAGAAGAGAGAAAACCATAAGAACAAGGTTCAGCGCATGGAAATGTTGGAGAAGAACCCCCCCCCTTTCTCCTTCCACGAGTGAAATTTCTTCTTCCTCTCACCACCATAATCATAGAAATTCAAGGGAAGAATCTAAGAAACCTTTCTTTAAATTAGATGTCAAATTTGATCTCCCCATGTTTAATGGTGAAAGTAATGTAGAAAATCTTAATAATTGGATTAGGCAAATTGAGATCTACTGCAGGATTCAGCAGATCATGGAGGATGAGGTAAAGATTCAGCTGACCTCTCTATGGCTGAGCAGCACCGCTCTCATTTGGTGAGAGAGCAAATTGCAAAGCAGTAAGAATTTTGTTAACCTCTTTTCCTCATGGCCTAATTTTATTGTTGCGTTAAAGGAACAATTTTATCCCTTGGGTTACAAGCAAAAAGCAATAATGAATTGGCAATATTTAAGGCAAAGCAAAGGTCAATATGTTCAGAGTTTTACAAAGGAGTTTAGAAAGCAAGCACTTAATTTGGGTATTTCACTTGATACACATGAAGTAGTAACTATGTACATTGGATTGCTACATAGTTACATTAGGAATTCATTATTATTGTTTGAACCAACCACTATTGACTCAGCCAGCGTAAAGGCAATTCATATTGAGAACAAGGACACAAATGAAAGAGATGATCATTCCAGAAAACCACCATTCAAACCTCCCAATGGCAAATCTAAAGTGAAATGGAAAGGAAAGGAAAAGAAAATGGCAACAGCCAAAGAAGGAGAAAGGTCGTATTGTAATCACTGCGAAAAGGAAGGTCATGATGATGATCACTATTGGAAACAACACCCAGAAAAGAGACCGAAGAAGTATGGAGGAAAAGGCAAGCAGAAGACAGTGGCAATTGCACAGCAAGACCTTGGATCCAATTCAGGAGATGAAGCGTTGATCACAGCAGAAGGAACAAAAGGTACTCTTACACCTCATGTTAATTTTGAATCGCATGAAGGTACTAGTTCTGTAAATGAGTCCCTTCCTAATGATCGAATGAGAATTGAACTATTTCATATGAGAGTTGTCAAAAATCATACTAAAGTAGAAACTTTGTTTGATACCAGATCCCAAGCAAACTTAATTGTAGAATCCTTGGTAAAGAAACTCGACTTAGAAAAAAAAACACATCCGAAACCTTACTTGCTTGGATGGATACATGATAAAGCAAAACTGAATGTAACCAAGCAGTGTAAAGTAAAATTTGTAATCACTTCTAAGCTAGTGGAAGAAGTAGAACTAGATGTGATCCCATTGGATATCTATGGCATGATGTTAGGGAGTCCATATCTGTATGATAGAAAGGAAATCTTCTTCCGTCATGAAACCAAATACCAAATCATAAAAGATGGGGTAGAATATATAGTAAGGGTTCATCAAACTAAAATCAATGCCAACCTTGTAAGCATAGGACAAATCAAAATGCTAGTGAATTCCAGTAAGTGTTGCATGCTTATGGTTGTAAGGGGAAAAGAGGTAGAATTAGCTGATGCTTTCCAGGGCTATGATCAGGAACATAAAAAGGAATTATGTGAATTAATTTCTGATTATTATGAGATGCTTCAGGAACCCAAGGGATTACCTCCAAAGAGGGAAATCCAACATGAAATCCATTTGCAGCATGACACTCCTTTACCAAATATTGGCATGTATAGGATGTCAACCATTGAGATGGAGGAAATCAAGAAGCAGGTGCAAGAATTGTTGGACCAAGGGGTCATCAAGCCGAGCACTTCTCTGTGTGGCTCACCGATTGTCTTAGTGCCAAAGAAAGATGACACATGGAGGATGTGTGTGGATTAACGCGCACTAAACAAAATTACAATAAAAAATCGTTACCCTCTTCCATGCATAGATGATTTCTTAGATCAGTTAAAGAATGTTGTTTATTTCACCAAATTGGATTTGCACAGTGGTTATCACCAGGTCCGAATTGTAGAGTAGGATGTGTGGAAAACCGCCTTAAAGACCAAATAGGGGTTATTAAAATGGATGGTGATGCCATTCGGACTTTGCAACACTCCAACCACTTTTATGAGGGTCATGAATGATCTCTTTAGGCCTTTCATTGATGAATTTGTTCTTGTATATTTAGATGATATACTTGTCTTTAGTAAAAGTTGGAATGAACATGTGTGTCATGTGAAGAAAGTGCTTGATGTATTGACAAAAGAAAAACCCTATGTAAAGTTGTCAAAGTGTGAGTTCAGGAAAACCTATTTAGTTTACCTAGGTCATATTGTTGGTCATGGTCTGTTAAAAATTGATCGCTCTAAAGTTCAAGAAATTGTAAATTGGCCTAAGAATACTAGTGTAATCAAGCTCTGTAACTTTTTAGGTGTAATCTAGTATTGGAGGAGATTTATTGCCAATTTCTCTATTATTGTAATAGCTTTGCACACATTGACAAGTGTGAAATAGGTCTTCCAATGGGGAGGAAGACAACAGAAGTCCTTCAAAACATTGAAGGAAAATATCACCACTGCACCAGTCTTAGCCTTACCAGATCTCCAACAGCCATTCGAAATCGAAACTGATGCCAGCGGTTATGCCATGGGATTTGTACTGATGCAGCAAAAGAAGCTGATATGTTACCATTCTGAGAAATTTTCTTAAGTTGTGACAAACTAACCCACTTATGACAAGGATCTTTATGCCTTGGTGCAGAGTCTGAAAAAGTGGAAACACTACCTGATCGACAAGGAGACCATCATCCATACAGATCATCAGCCCTTGCAGTACCTTTAGTCACAAACCAAGTTGCAACAATCTTGTCATTTCAGGTGGATGGGTTTTCTTCAATAGTTTCATCTCTTAATAAAGTATAAAAAGGGAACTAGCAATAAAGTGGCTGATATGCTATCTCGCCCTCCTATTTCTGCTTCTGTTATTTTGCATAATGCTTCATTGTATTTTGAGAGTTATGCTGAACAATATGCTAGCGATGATGACTTTAAGGAAATTTATACAAAACTAACCCATGGTTCACAGGTGGAAAACTATCATTTGCAGGGGAAATTGTTGTATCACCTTGGTAAATTATGCATTCCCACACGGGAAACATTACATGTAATTCGAAAGGCCCACACCTCTATTGTGTCTGAACAATTTTGGTGTCGAAAAGACTTTATGTCATGTACAAATATTTTGTTTTTGGCCTCATATGAAGAACATTGTGACTCGCTATGTAAAGGGTTGTGTGGTGTGTTCTGCTTCAAAGCCCTCTAATAGAAAACTCGGGCTTTACACACCACTCCCTATTCCGAGTCATCCATGGGAAAGTGTGTCGATGGACTTTGTAGGATGTTTTCCTTTTTCTAGAAAAAGTCACGACTATTTGTAAGTTGTCGTTGACCGTTTTAGTAAGATGTGTATTTTAATTCCTTGTAAAAACTAGATCACTGCAAAGCAGACTGCTTATCTTTTCTTTCAACAGGTTTGGGTCCATTTTGGATCACCCACATTGACTATGTCAGATCAAGACTCTCACTTTCTCGAAGAGTTTTGGACCAACTTGTGGAAGATGATGGACACCAAGTTGAAAAGAAGCACGACATTTCATCCACATACTGATGGACAGATAGAGGTTGTCAACCGCACCATGGTACACTTGTTGCGAGGCTATTGTGGGAAACATCCTAAGTGGTGGGATGAGCATCTCCCATATGTGCAGCATTCCCACAACCGAGTTGTGCACTCATCTATGCAGCGTTCACCATTTGAGACATGTTTTGGTTACCTACCAAACGATCCTTTTGATATGGTCTTTGGAAGGGAATATGACTCTAGTGGACGTAATGATAGGGACAAAGTGCAGCAGTTCATTTAGTGGATCCAGTTGATTCACCAAGAAGTACAAGATTAGTTGGAGAAAATTCAAGCCCATTACAAGGCTCGACATGACAAACACCGGGTCGACCATCATTTTCGAGTGGGCGACAAAGTGTGGTTCCATATCAGCAAGGACAGGATAAGGGAGAAGGGAAGAAGTTGTGAACAATCCGGTATGGTCCATTCACCATTTTGGAGAAGATTGGAAACAATGCCTTTCATCTCGATTTACCGATATATATGCAGATGTACTCAGTAGTGAATGTGGAGAACTTAAAGTTATATGAGCCACCATTGATTATGGATACCGAGGAGGTTGGGACAGTTCCTACAGTTGATGATTTTGCACTAGAGTATCTCGATGACTTACCTAAAGACATCATCCTTGACAGAAGAACCAAGACTTCATGGTGAGGAGATGTGGAATACCTTCAAGTCGGTTTCAAGGGGATGCACCCCAGCAAGGCAAAATGGCTGGAGAAGGAAAGAGTGAGGGAACAATTCCCTCACTTTCCAATTGATTGATAAAGCTTTTGGCAGTCCAAAAGCTCCTCAATGGGGAGGATTGATCCAAGTGGATCTTCAGACACAATGGCATGAGAAAGCTCAAAATTAAAAGTAGTAGAAAAGCAAGTATCTTGAGATCATATCAAAGTGCTCATTTCCCTAATTCCAACGGTGCAAACGACACTCCAATCCGAGTTCGGATGATAAAGTTATCACCAAAAGAATCTGCCTTTGTTCCTTTGGAAAATGAGGCATTTTCTCTAAAAAAATGGGTTTTAAGCCTTATAAGGAAAACCGCAATCGGAGGATTCCAAGGAGTGGACCTAAGGCCAGGAAAAAGGAACCCCTAATCAGTGACATGTGATATCGGCGACTTAAGGCAAGCATCGGCGATCGGAGGAGCAGAAGGCATTGACCCCGCCAATCCAATACACAAGGTACAATATTGGTGATTGGTGGATCGGCATATCGGCGATCAGTGGATCGACATATCGATGATCGGCAAATCTAAAGGAAAGAACCACCAAGCCATTATAAGTGCGAGATGCCGATGCGATCTGTCGACAGTGGTCGGTGATCGGAGATCCCATACTACAATGGCCATGGACAACGCGATATGCCGACAGCGATAAAGGTCTGAACCCAATGGGTTTATAGACCGAATTTTTTATAGCTTGAAGTCCGAGTAAAATGCTTTTGATTGGGTTTTTCAATGCTTTTGTGTATTATCACTTTGAGCGGAAAAAGGCCCTTTTTGGGGTTTTGTTGCGCCCACCGATCCTTCCATCTCAACAGCTTCTATTCTGAACAATCAACCCCCAATTTAACAGGCAATTGTAACAAAGCAATATTATAAAGCCCGATGGACATGGAAAAGTACGAGGGGGAGGATTTTTGGCACGCAGTTCGAGGTGGAGCTTACAAGAGGGGTGAAAGTTCATTTTGTCTGAATTGGACAAGTTTTATATGGTTTCTGCCCTTCTCTATGCCACAAACGCAATGGCGCTATCTGTTTCTCCATCTAAGTTCTCCATTTCTCATCCATTTTCCAGAATGGAGGTATAAGCCTCCTTTTATGTAACTGATGATTGTATTCTCCTTTTTCATGCCATTTAATGAATGAAGGCCTCCCCATTGTTTGAGCAGGGTCCAGAGACGTAGTCCAAGTTGGACGAACTCCATTATCAAGTCTTGTTGTCTTATTTTCATGCTTTATGTGTTTCTTCTTCTTCTCTCATGTGCACATTAAATTTCTATGTTAAGCTGCAATTTTCACACATGATTCTTTTGATACATCTATAAGTAAAAGATCCCTGGATCAAGTTGATAGAGTAAAATTATTTCAGTCTAAGGAACAAAACAAGGGGGGTGGAAGGAAGCCCTTGCAGTGTTGGACTTGTGGCAAGTATCATCATAAAAGAGATTTTCCATAGCATCAGGGTGGCAGACCTCAAATTTACAGTGCTCAAGAGGCGCAAATTGTTGGGGATGTTGGACAAAACATTCCTTGGATTTATGTAGCATTGGATAGTAGGCAAACTGATCATGAGGCATATGTTATCGATATGGAATGTAAGCTTTGTGATCAATTTGTTTATATTTTGATTGATCTTGGATCTAATTATAGTTATGTTAGTCCTCACACAGGGGAAAAATCTGTCTTGAATAAAGAAGTGAATACAGAGTCTTGGTTTATCTAGTTGGCTACAGGTACCAAGAAGAGAGTTCATAATTGGGTGAGATATTGTGCATTTTTTTCTCACCTAGATTTTACCTCAGGCTGAAGGGAGGCAATTCTGGGGTAACCACAAACCAATCTCAGCCTAGTAGCTAGCCCTACTAGGTCAGGAGAGGGATCTCTCCGCAAGGATCTCAGTCAAGATGATTGGATTAGGTAAAGGATTTTATGCTATGTATAGTAGCTGGAAGGTTTTGATTGAATTTTGTTGGTGATTTACTATCAGGAGGAGCTGGGCAGTTTAGCTTTGGGAAATTAGGTTAGAAATGTAGGGTGTTTTATGGGGCAAGGTAGGCATAGGATTTAGAAATTTAGGCTTGATGATGTGAGGTGTTTAAGACTGATGAGGAGCTAAGAAGGGCATGTGACAATCATGGATCCTTCTTAAATAGTAGAAAATATGAAATGTTGACTGATTTCCCAAGGCAGAGTAGTGATACAATGGATTCTATCTATCAAACTTGAAAACATTCACATAGAAGAAATGGAATGAATGATGGCATACATAAACATTTAAAAAAATGATCACAAAAGAAGAAACTATACTAAAACTCCACAGCACATGGATCCCATAAAAATAATTGCAAATCTTATTAATCTCCTTGCCAAACTGCTTACAATGATGTACAATCAAGCTCTGAGCATCCAACTGAGTCCAACACTTTACAATGAGGAAGAAGAAGAAGATATAGGAATTGTTTCAACCTCCTCCCATCCTCAGGGTTCAAATCCATAAGATGAGCAGCTAATCTAATCAACACTGAACAAGAAAACAAGAATATAGGCATCTCAACAACTTGCCTCTAAAAGTGAGAAATTGATTCATTTGGGCTCAAAATAACTCCTAAGCAATGAATATACCTTCTATTACTACTTATCCATCATATTTACAAGCCATGACATCATTTACATAGGTAAATTATCCATCATGAGAGAGAATCCATGAAAAATAGTCAAAAACTTAGTAAATGATCATCCTGAGAAAAATTTCCCAACGCGAAGTACCACTTTCAAGTCCCTTTTGGAGACCTTCCCACCATCACAATTGAGCCCATGATAGCTCATTCGAAAGGTCTTCAATTCTAGCTTCCAAAACACCTAGAACTTCTGCATTTAGAGCTGATTTGACCCATAGAAACTTGATTCTCCCAAGGATACTTCTGTGTGTCCAAAAAGTGGGATTTTTAGGGTGTTTTTTGACCTTTTGGTTGACCAGTTCTGCCCAAAAACCTTTGAAACTTGCTAGGGTGCATGTTCTCACTACTATGAATCCAAAAATGCAATCCATTTCCTCATTTTTTCCCCTAGGAAAAGCACAACAACAGTGGTGCTGCGCGTCTAGGTAGTTTTCTTGTGTAAAATTTTTTTAAATTTGGGAATGAAAAAATTTCCTCCAAAGTTGCCCAAAATTGGTGCGAAGCACCATCATCAAGTGTCCTGATGAGCCAAGGAAGCTTCAGCAAGCATCCTAAGCTTATCCTCCTCCTTTTTTCCTTTCAAGGCCCGCCTTAGCCTAGCTTTCATCTTCTTGACCCTCATATTGCAAATCTTGTTTCAGGTCTGTTATAGACATTTTTCAGAACTTCAACCCCAATCAAAAATGTCCATAAAATGAGGGCTCCTAAGTCCCTAAAAGTGTTGCTTCACTTCCTAAAGGAACAAGGTCAACTGATTACATCATCTCCCAGAAGTTCTCCACTGAAAACTACTCAAAATGGTCAAACTAGACCATACTGAAAGGCTCATGTAGAGGGTGCATGCTATCACCTTCCAATGTACAGGGTGCGATGCATATGATTTCTCCTCTGAGGTGCGATGGTTTTGGGATGACAATGGCAGGGACCAAAATTGTGAGGTGAAAGATCATGGAATCTTTCAGAAGCTTCCCCTCTGACACTTGCCACTCCATTTTTTACCAGGGGATGAGTAAGGATCATCATTCTAAGTGGAAGCAGGAACTACAGAGAGAGGACACTAATCAAGATCCCAAAAGATGACTCACCTCTCTGTAATCATCTATATATGGATCCCTCATCACAGAGATCCAGAGGCTGGAATTTTGTATCTTATAGAGAAGTGCTGTTGATATTCTGGTGTACATTCACAAGTTTTGGGTGATCTAGCTTTGCTTGAGGTGAAGAAGGGCTTCTTAGCTAGAAGATGATGCTGGGTCAGAGCACATGGTTGTAATCTTCTTGCTACTTTTCATCTGAATAAAGCTATTCTTGTTTCCTTCCATATTCTTGTGTACTTGTTTATATATGCTTGTATATGGTTAATGCACATCTGATCTTGCATTATTTATGAATTTAGATCCTTGTTTCTTGCATATTAGTATGTTTCTGTGATTCCATAGGTCCTTTTGAAGCTGATCAGACAAAGAGGAAATGACAAAACTCTATCAAGAAGGAGAGGAAATCGAGTGCAAGACTCAGGTTGGCCCTCTTGGTTATCTTCTCATCTATCTTCATAAAAGGAATTAATAGTAGACTTTGATTGTTTCTTTCTAAGATAGCCACCCATCTTAGTTGGAATAGTAGCATCCGAGTGGACACTATTCCCGTATAACAAAATGGCAACTCCACTGGGGAGCAACACGATTACTTGTTAGCTTATCTATCCTTGCTTCTTTTATAAACATACAGAGAGATCCTGAAGTCAAGCCAACTAGCCTTCGAACTGCATTTGTCATACAAATGCGAAGTAGATCAATGCTGCTTCAGTCAATCTCCATGTTTTGTTTATGAATTAAACAATAGATCTGCAAGAAATCTAATTGCCCTAAGTGGTGGCTCTAGTAACCTCTTAGATCACCCCTGTGTTTTTACATACATTGATATGTACTTATTCAGCCTAAACACCTAAACTAGATTGCAAACTTTGAGTGAAATATCATTCAAAGTCTCGCACTGTAACCATCGCACTTCCCGAATGGAGTAGGTGCGTTGCATACTGAGTTCACTGTGTAACAGGTGCGATGGTCAGGGAGGATTGACTTTACCCTCCGACTGTGGATTTTTTCTCACTGTTTTCAGTCTTATTCAAGAGTTTTGCTGTCTATAATTAGTGTACTTCTGTGAATACCCCCTTCTCTTGCATTATTCCGCCTCCTTAGTGCAAAGAACTATAAACATTTTTTATGTATTGTGCTTCGTTTTAGTTCTCTTTTGCAAAAAGTAGCATAGTCAAACTATGGTCTCTAGATCTGAAAGTGTCATAGCTATCGTTTTTAGTTCTAGAAAACATTTCCATTGTTTTAGATAGTTGATTATACAATTACTATTGCATAGGATTTGAATTACTAGTTTTAAAGTGTGGAAAAGCAATTTCCATTTCAAAATCGCAAAGTGTCTCTCTTGCTTTCACTTCATTTTGAAAAAGAATTTTGTTGAGTACAGTCGCTTTAAAGGTAATTCACTTTTTCACATAGCTTTCTTAGCGTCATTTACACATTAAGAGAGCTGAAAAACAAATACATGCATGTGCATTTGCATCTTGAATGCTTGGCTTGATTTAGTACTGTGCATATTAGCGTGTGCTTTGTGCTCTGTGAAGTAAAGATGCTTGACTTTCTTCCCTTTAGTAGCTAGGATTTTAATTGTTGAAAGAAGATAAAACATCTGTTTATCATCTTAGACTGCATTTAGGAATTGTACATACATCACGTGGTGAACCTGAAAGGCAAACTGTTAAGAAAGATCAACTTAAAATAAATCCAATGAATCTAACAATGCTTTGGAACTTAACGCACAACATCTAGAGGTCTAGGCTAGAGACATATCCCGACATCATAAATCCTGGTAATTGTTGCTTTTAGTGCTGGTTGGGTGATTCCTCCACTCTGAGACAACAAGTGCCAGTACGGACTTGTGCTCCCACGTACCATCGCGTATATATTGGGAGAACACAATAGGTTGCATCCTTTATCCTTAGGAAGCCGTGTTTGCCGCCCTATCGACCATAATGCACCGAACTCAACATTTGGGAAGATTGACTGCCATACCGTAAAAAGTATTCTGCAGTTTTACGATTGGTTTAGTAATCCTCTCTGCCTAGATCTCGAGAGAAGTCCATTTTGCTCCTTTTCAGACTCCTTAAAGGAAAAGGTCCTCTGAGCGCTTGTCACTTCAAGCTCAATAAAAATCAAAGGCGACTAGAGTCATCTTTTGTTTTTTCTCGACTCTTTAAAATTGAAAAAACAATTTGTGTCCAACGTCTAAATTTATTTAATTCAGAATAACGTCACAAATTCCCGTTGATCTTCAGGTTGAGAAATTGGAGCTACACCAAGGATTCCTCGTGAAGGAAATCCTAGTCCCTTCCTATCTTGGGGAGATGTTGGTCCACCCCATATGGCCACTTTGTCACTTCCATAATTGACAATTGGTTTTTCGGATTGGCTCTTCTCTACCTCTGTCGTTCAGAATCCCGTAATTCCTGAGCAGTCTAATCAACAACTAGACGACACTAGAATTGTCTCCCAACCTTCTACTTCATCTGATTCTCCCTCTCCTCCTTCCTCTTCGCTTGATAAAGCCGATAAAGCTTAAAGTCAAGTAACTGAGAAGAAGAAGAAGCAGAAAGAGAAAAAGGAAAAGAAGAAAAAGGAACCAAAATCGAAAGGGAGCAACCAAGTATCATCTAGCAAAAATCCACACACCGCACAGTCAAAACCTAAATCTCCTTGCGTCATTTTCAATGGAGATCACTATCACCAAGATTTTCCCTGCATCCCTTGGATATTAAGGGACTGGTCTCATCGTTTGCACAATCTGGTAGCATCAACCTCTGGCAATCACATTGAATGCTCACCATCAAACAGTGAAAGTGAAGCACATGGACAAAGAAGGAATCCTAAACTTCCTTGTAATTTGTGTGAAGGTGATCACGCCGTCCACCGTTGTCCCTTCCTTGAAGAGGCTAAAAGAGTTTTAGATAATCGTCTGTTTTTACCGTTACGACTTCCTCCTAGATATCAAAAACTCTTGCCGAGCCCTCCACTAGTTGAAAATCTGGCTGGCCCGTCCTTGTGGTCAGCCGAAGCACCTATCATTGAAAATGAACCATCATAATCCATACCAGACGAAAGTCAAAGGGTCGATACGGAAGTTCACCTGGTATTGCCTTCAGAGTGTTCATCTTTGAATGATACCATCACAGAAGAGAAAGAGAACGACACCATTCAAATTCTTTTCATCAACACCAACTCCGATGAGCTTGGGGGTAGTCCTCCCATTCCTTTACCGCAGGAAGGAAGTTCATCAGAGTCATATCCGGCCGTCTATTCAGTCCCATCATCAAGCAACCTAGTTGTTTCCTTCGACTGGAATCTGCTAGGCAGACCTCATTTACCAGCCAGTGTACCATTCAGAATCATTATACAAGCTTACAGAAAGGTCATGGTTGGTACCATCATTGATCAAGGGGCTTCTGTGAGTATCCTTTTCTCAACTGCTTGGAAAGCGCTTGGTTCGCCATCGCTTTTGCCTGAAATGAGAAATCTAACAGGCTTCGACAAGGGAACCAATCGACCTTTAGGGATCCTTCCAAATGTGCCCATTACTTTGAGAAGGAAAATTGTTCACATGAATGTTATGGTAGTTCAAGGACCTTTAGATTATAATCTACTCCTTGAACGCGACTATATTTATTGCATGGGAGCCATCGTCTCCTCACTCTTTAGAGTAATGTGTTTTCCACACGAAGGCAAAATGGTCAAGCTTGTGGACCAAATGTCATTCCCCGGATCACACATCGCAAATAGTCAAATGTCGTCCCTAAATGGTCTTTTCACACAAGAAATGTCTCATCGATCTCTAGTCCGTCCACCTAATGAGTGTAAGTGATTCAGGAAGATGTGACTGAAACCCAGGGGGCATGCACCCTAGTCTGTTTCGGCAAGAAAACCTTCGGTATAGAGTGGATTTCCGCGAGGGATATATGACTAGTCTGACGCCTGTCCTCACAGGAATGGGATTGGACTGGAATAAGATACCTCTGTTAAGGTTATGCTGAGTGGCATGCGGTTGCATCGGTCCTCTTTGTCTATCTTGGTAGAAATCGCCGAGGAAGCTTTCTATCTGCTACGTGGATGGAACTTTCTTGGTAACCTATAAATTTTTCGCTATACTTGGGGGCATGAAAACCTTTTTGCATGCAAGTGAAGAGCAGCTATTTATTTTTTAAATTTTTAGGACTTCTAACCCTTTAAACCTGTAAGGCTAGTCATTTCCTAACTTGCATAAAGAAAGGATTCGGGGCAAAGCTTCAAAAGGTGCAAGCTCCATAAAAAATGGCATCTTAAATGAGACATTTCTTATCATACAACTGGCAAGCAATGTTGTCACAGAGTTCAAGCTTGTTAAAAAATAAACTCTCCATGAGCAGTTTTAGCACATAGTTCAAGCTCGTTAAAAAATAAACATAAGTCATGAGCAAGTGTTTCTCCCATTGTTTAAGCTCATTAAAAAATGAATCGGTAAATAACCATTGTGAATGCCTTATCTCCAGCTTTTGAGCCTTGGTCGTGTTCTCGCCATCACCTCCACTCTATTTTTAGCTGATCATTCATCCCCATATGATTGTTTACCCCTTCGAGGAACATCTGTGAAAAGTGATTCTGCTAGCCATCCTTGTAAAACTGCCATGATTGGAAAATTCCAAATCTTACCTGGAATCAGCTGCTACCCAAAACCATCACTCGTTCCTCGAAAACGAGTCTTCTTTAAGCTCTTTTCACCTGACTCGTAAAATAT
>APFE030214179.1:12107-33555 GCA_000404065.3 Pinus taeda | reverse complement strand
TAGTCCCCGTCCTTAGGTTTGGTGAGGCGTGTTGAGTTTTTGAGATGCTTTATTGGAGTTGTTTTGTTGTATTGGTGAGGCGTGTTGAGTTTTTGAGATGCTTTATTGCATTGGTGAGGTTGGTTGAGGTTTTCTACTTCACATTTTTTTCCCTCGTCTTATTTGGTTTGTCATCCTAGTGTTTTAATACTTTAGATTTGTTATAGTTTTTCTTGGAGAGTTATTATTGTGTTCTCTAGTTTTAGATCTTATTATTCTAGCTTAAATACTTTTTTGACTCCTAGGTCACTCTCCTATAAATGGCTTTGTGTTTGGGTATTGCCTTGAATGCATTACTTTGTATTAATGTAAAAACATCGTTGCATGCTTGGGTATTGTCTTGAATGCATTGAATATTGTCTTGAATGCATTACTTTGTATTAATGTAAACACATCACTAAATGCTCAATCCTCTATAAAAATTTCGGTGATGCTTTGGTGGGGCTTGAGATTTTTCTTGTTGTATTTTGTACATTTGTATCTTAGCTATATGCACTTTACTACTTTATTGTTTGATTAAGTTGCTTGTAGCCTCCTTTTCATGTTACGCAAACACATGCAAATTGTAACATAATTAGTTTTTTTTAAATAAAAACCTATAACTTCCCAAAAAATAATGTTAATAATTAAAAAAAAAAATTAAAAGAGAAAGATAATGCTCATAAATTTTATACCCTTACAATCAACTAATTTAAATTTTAATTCATTTTAACTTTGATGAAATACAAAATTCAAAATTTTATGTTTATTAGATATTTATATTTTCGAAGTAATTAAGTTCCAATGTTTTGAATTTTAAATTAGTATAATTAAATTATTTATAGTTTTATCAATAACAAAATTAACAATAATTTAACATTAAAAAAATTAAAAAATAATAAAAATAATAATAAATAATAATAATAATAAAATAAATAATGATAAATTATTATTATTATTATTATGACTTTCAATATGGTTCTTAGAAACAACATTTGGAATCAATTAGAAAAGCTAAAGGTTCCTTTCGAGTTGAGAGTTGTTGCTATAAGATTATACGAGAATGTAATTTCCAAGCTAAAATGAAATGAGGGGTGGTCGAAAGATATTCAATCTAATATTGAAGTTAAACAAGGTTGCCACCTCTCCCCTATCGTATTTGGCATTTACATTGACAAGCTTGAAGGTTATTTAGAGGAAGCAGGTTGTGCTGGCACGATCTTAGCTGGGATAGTCATCATCCTTCTTCTCTATGCTGACAATATTGTTCTTCTCGCAAGGTGCCCATCTGATCTTGATAATAAACTTAGGCTTCTTAAGGATTTCTGCTCTACCATGGGTGTGACTTTAACACTGACAAAACAAAAGTTATGATTAGAAAATCCAAGAAGGACACTTACGCTAATTTTATGTATGACAATAATAACTTGGAGGAAGTGTATTCTTACAAATACCTAAGAATTGATATTCATCACAAGCTCAACTGGAACTATAGCATTGAGAAAAGGATTGATGGGGGGTGGAAAGCTTATTTTGGTCTTGAAAATAATTGTAAAATGTCAGACTTCATAGTGTGGGATAACAAGAGGTTCCTCTTTGAAACTTTAGTCACTCCTATTATCTTATATGGATGTAAGGCCTGGGGTTGCAGCGTCTCTAGAGAATCCTAAAGAAAGATTGAGCAAATCCAGAAGCATTTTATAACGTATAACCTGAAAATTAAAAGCAATACACCCTATCCTATTCTGCTTATAGAAGTAGGTATTTCCCCTATCGAGAGCCTAGCTATGACTAGGCTTCTATTGTACAAGCACAAACTCAATAACATAGGAGATCATAGACTTCCTAAGCTAGCTTTAAATTCCATACAAAACCACCTAGGGCTCAAGCAGGGGTGGTATAAAGACGCAAAGGCCTGGTTAAACCTTTGGGAGATCAATGAGAATGATGCTTTGCAAAACATTAATAACATAAAAAATGTTGTTAATTCTAAGTTCAAAGAAAAAATGTGGTGTGAGAAAGATTTAGCAACTAAAAGAAAATTAAGTTATTATAAGAAGGTCATCAACCCCACTCTAGAAGATCAAAAGTATCTCTCTGCTTTAACTAGCTCAAAGAAGAAAATTAATATAGCGAACTCTATAGTGAAACAGGTCGTTGGGTAGTTCCTAAAACACCATGGATGGAAAGGATCTGTCATCTCTGTGAGAATAGGAACATCAAGGATGAAAACCACTTCCTCTTAGAGTGCCCCACGTACAACCACATTAAATCTTAGTTTCATAATATTTGTCACAATACTGACCTTCCTAGCCTTTTACGATGTCAAAATTATAGCGAGCTCGGGAGGCTTCTCTCCAAGCTTTTTGAGCATAGGAATAAAATCTTAAATCAAACTAAATAATTTGTTTCTTTAGGTCCAATGGACCAAAGTTTGGTCTCAGTAGACATTAACCACCACCACCACCACCATCAATTATTATTACTATTATATACTTTAACCATTCACACAATTAATATTCACAAAAAATATTTTTTATACATAACAAAATTTACAACCAATGCACTTTAATTACTGACATTATATTCATAATAATATTATATTATATTATAAATTTAAAAATATGAAAAAACTCTAAACTTGTACATTGTTTGTTTTTTGCCCAGTGTTGCAAGCTAACCTATTATGGAAGTTTCTCTCTAAGCTTTAGACACCACTTTAAAGAAAATTTAATTCCCAAAAATGAGTGTCATCTTCATCCCTCCATAAACATTTATATTTCTAAATATCATTTCCCAATATAAAAGTATACCCTCAATATAATTTATACATATAGATGGTTTGTATGTTTACAATTCTTTTTATTATTTATATACTTAATTACTCTAAATTGATAATAATTAAAAAATTTATATATTAATTCATAGTTTATTAAATAACTTATATTTTCATGATAATTTAATTAGTTATTATATTATATATATATATATATATATATATATATATATATTGATATATATATATATATATATATTAACATGGTGCTAATTTTTTTTATTATATGTATTTTTATATAATTATAATCACTATCACAAAATAAATTAACTCCAACTCTAATTGCATATTTATTATAATATTTTTTTCTAGTTATAAACTCTTTATAATATATTAGATACTCTATATATATATATTATATATCTTATGAGTTTTACATTCATAGATAATTGAAGATAATGGTCGATGAGGTTTGCAATCTATGTTAGGGTTTGAGTCAGGGCTTGGCACTAGTAACCATGGCAGGTCGTGGAGGAGGGAGTTCTGCTCCCTCGTATAGTCAAATAAGCATGAATAGAAACAAGGAAACTAAGCTACATCGCTTCAAGAAACCAATAGAGGTGATAACTGAGGATACTAACACAGGAAATACTAAATCTCACGAATAGAGAGCGAAACATGAGGAAGATAGTAGGGAGAAGGGGAAAGAGGGCAACAGCCAAAAAATCACACCTCTGAGGGTGACAGGTGTCTGTAAACCCAAGTTGACCATCACCCCTCAGGTGTTTTTAAGTGACCCGGTGCTATAGGTTCATAGAGATCACATGACCGAACACATGATCATATACAAATTTATGGGGATTTGGATGATGAACTTTGTCCCAAAACAAGAAATGTTCACCTCAGTACCGGTATGGATACGACTTTACTCCCTTCCTTTAGGTTATTGATTGCTAGAGTCTTTAAAGGCTATCGGCAATAAACTAGGGCATTTTATAAAGATATCAAATGTGACATTAAGAGGCATATACAGTTCCTTCACCTGGATCTGTGTGGAAATGGACCTATCTGGAGCACTCCCAGATGAGATCATTTTAGAATTTTATGATGAAGAATGGGTGTAGGCGATGGATTATTAGCATGTCCCATTTAGATGTCGTAAGTGCCATGAACATGGGCACCTTTATAGAGACTGCACATTCAACAAATTGGAAAGTAACAAAGAAACCACCACAAGTAATGATCCCGAGGGTTTCACCAAGGTGGGGGGTAAGGGGAAAGGAGGAAAGAGGAACCTAAAGAAAATCAACGAGGATTGAAAACTGAGCGGAAATAGTTTCAAAATATTAGAAGAAGATATAGGATACAATGGGGAAAACCATAAATTTGAAACTAAAACAGAAGGATAGGGATACTAGCATGGAGCACATACTTGAGAATAGCTAGCAACAGGGTGATCCACTGAGCATGGTGGAGCTCAGCAGGGACCATGAGATGACCCCAAGTGAGGCAGGAACAGAGGATTATGAACTACAGGAGATTCTTGAGAAGGAAAACTTTGGGTCTGGAAAAGTTTCTAAAGCAGGGTGTTACCAAAGGAGTTGACTCCCTGCCAAAAGAGGAGTTTGACAAGGTTCACTAACTCTTCCTATGGCGATCACAGTTGAAGAGTTCTAGAGTCAAAAGAAACCATGACAGCTAGGAAAATAGAGGGATGAAGACATTGGAAGAAACACAGGGGCACTCTTCCAGGAACCATGGTAGGAAAAGACGAAGGAAAAGATAGAATGAGCTGCTGACAAAATGTGCAAAACTCATGATCAACTCAGGTAAGATGAAAGATCTCACCACTTATTATTTTACAAACCTATATTAATGAAGTTTACAACATGGAATATTAGGGGCCTAGGAAGCAAAAGGAAACAAAGAAATATTAGTAGAATAAAAGAAGAAAAACCAAAGATAGTTTTCATTCAAGAAACAAAATGCTCAATGGATAAAATTAGAGAAATCCACAACAAATGGTTAAGAAGGTATGAGTATCTAGAGGTTAAGGAAAACAGCTCAGCAGGAAGGATTTTGACACTTTGGGATCACCAAAAAGTTAGAATATTAGATGCAGAAGCGTCCAAGAACTATCTTTTGTTGGTAATACAATCGATGGGTGATAAGGAAATTTACATGATCACAAATGTTTACGGACCTCAAAAACTAGAAGACAAACTCAAGCTTCTCACTTCCCTTGAGGAGCTAAGAGAGAGACATCCTGATATACCTTGGATTTTGGCAGGAGATTTCAAAATGATCAAATCTCTTATAGAGAAAAAAGGTGGCACCAGAACACTAGGTAGAGACTCCACTGCCTTCCAGAACTTTATAAATAACATGAGATTAGTGGAGGCTGAGACATTAAATGGCACTTTCACTTGGAACAATAAGAGAGGAGGGGCTTCTCAAGTTGCCTCTAAACTAGATAGATTCTTGATCTCAAAGGATATATTTCTCACGGCCCTTAGCATGTCAGCTTTTATCCTTCCATTTGGAGGTTCATACCACTGGCTTATCCATCTTGAAGCCACTTTTATGGGTACACCGAGGAATAGACCTTTTAGTTTTGAAAATATCTGGCTCTCTCACCTTAACTTCATCAGCAACATTGAGAAATGGTGGATAGAAGAGGTGCCCTTTCAAGGCACTAAAATGTACATGCTACGACAAAGAATTAAACACATTAGAGCCATACTCAAATATTGGAGCAAAAATAGTTTCGCAACATTTTCAAAGAAAAAAAAGAAGTTGAACAAAAACTTCATGGGATTAATCAGCTCATGATCACAAATGGATTTATCGAGGAAAAGAATACTCAAGCAGAGGTTCTTCAGAAGGAATGGGATGATAGGTGTAGACAAGAGGAGATTTTCTCGAGACAAAAATCTAGAGTACAATGGATTAAATAAGGGGAAAGAAATACAAAGTTTTTCCATAAGTCAACTTTGAGTCACAGGTCACATAACAGAATTTGGAAACTCAGAGATTCTTAAGGAAAAGAGCTCATCACCCACAAAGAAATGGAATCTATCCTAGTTCAACACTTCCTTAGCATTGCAAAGGAGCCTCTCTTAGATAGGTCTCAGTTTATTAATAAATTCACAAGGTACATCCCCAAGCTGGTAACAAGGGAAGACAATCATAATCTCAATAGGCCAATATCTGAAGATGAGGTCAGGGAAGTTATCAACGAGATGCAAAATGGGAAAACTCCTGGCTTGGATGGTTTCAATGTGGACTTTTTCAAAGCATGCTAGAAAACAATTAAACAATACATCCTTAATGCATTTGAAGACTCAAGAAGATCCATATTGGTCCTGAAGGCTCTCAATGCCTCTTTCATAGCTTTGATTCCGACGCAAGAAAAATCCATCACACTAGACAACTTCAGGCCCATAGCTTTGTGTACTGTGGTGTACAAAATTATTTCCAAAGTGATCGCTAACAGACTTAAGCCCCTTCCTACAACTCTTATATCAGAGGAGAAAATTGGTTATGTGGAAGGAAGACAAATTCTCAACAATATCATTTAAGCTCATGAGATGGTATGCTCTTTGAAAAACAATAAGAAAACTGGAATGATCATACAACTTGACCTAGTGAAAGCTTATGACAAGCTAAGTTGGTCTTACATTAGAGAAATGTTGAAAGATTATGGTTTTGACCACAATTGGATCAGATGGGTCATGGCCCTTATATCCATGGCCAGTTTTTCAATCCTACTGAATGGATCGATCGCCCTCAAGAACATTCATGCCTTCTAGGGGTCCAAGACGAGGAGATTGGCTCTCCTCCCTCCTCTTTGTGCTCATGATGGAAGGGTTGGGTAGAGCGATAAAAATGGCAAGTGTTGAGGGAAGAATTCAGGGTTTGAAACTCACCACAGATGGCGTGGTTTCAACTCACCAACAATTTGTGGATGACACTATGTTGCAGGGCATTCCCATGGTTAAGGAAGCCAAAGATTTTAAGAAAATCCTAAATGACTTTGCCATGGTCGCTAGTACAGAGGTAAGCCTTGACAAATCAAAAGTTTTATTTTTTAACATTGACATTGCTATTCAAAGAAACCTTACCAGAATTCTAGGGTTTCAAAGGGATCCGTTACCCTCTAAGTACCTTGGAATGCCCCTTATATACAAGCCTCTAAGTAGGGGAGTTTGGGAGTTGATCATTAACAAACTTCAAGATAGGATCCAGAAGTGGACATGTAGATCTTTGAATTTAGCAGGGTGGCTTGTGCTCATAAAAGTTGTCCTACAGGCCATACCTATTTTCATGATGTCAGCTCTTCCTGTTCTTGAAGGATTTTTGCAAAACATCAGGAACATCTAAAGAGATTGTCTTTGGGGCAAAGGGGAAGAGAAAAATAAATGGGCTTTGATAGCTTGGGATAAGCTCTACAAACCTAAGGCCCATGGAGGTTTGGGGCTTCATGACCCCAAAACCCTCAGTAGATTTTCAGGTGCAAAGCTTTGGTGGAGGTGGCTCAAGGATTCAACATCCCCATGGGCAAAGCTTTGGAAATAAAAATATGCACAAAATTGGTAGGAGAGGGATCATATTCAAATGTTTGGGCTTATCAAGGGCTCCCACATTTGGAATCTTGCTTGGGAAAATAGAGGCATTATTTAGTAGCACAACTTCTGGGAGATCCGAGATGGGAACTTGGCAAGATTTTGGGAGGATAACTGGCAGAAAGAACCAAACCTATTTAGAGAAGAACTAACTGAACTCAATAATGACACTAACAACAAAGGTTTATGCATGGTAAGTGATTTCTGGGATCAGGTAAGGAACAACGGAAAATGGAGAACTTGGAGGGATCTAGGCTACAGGGAAGAGAGCCCCTTGAAAGCTCAGGAAAAATCTCTTGCTAGGGACTTGGAAGAAAGGAAGATTTTGGTTTCATCCTCGTCTGACCAACTAAGATGGGGAAGAAACACATAAGGTAACTTTAACCTCAAATAAGCCAAGTAGATAGCCATGGGGTGTGATTATCAATACTCTAATAAGGCATGGAAGGACCTTTTGCAGGACCCGCATTGGATGAAAATAAAGATGTTCATGTGGTTGGTTCAACAAAAGAAAATTCTAACTTGGGAAAATCTTCTGAGGAAAGGTTTTGTTGGCCCATCCAAATGTTATCTGTGTGGTATACAAGAGGAGACAATGGAACACTTACTCAACCTTTGCCCTTTCACCTCAACCTTGTGGGATTGGGTGGCCTTAGTCTTCAGACAAACTGACAGGGATGGCCTCAGTATTACCAACACTCTAAGGAATTGGAGAAGAAGCTTCTCACGCAATGAGATCATCAACAATGCTTGGACTCTGGTTCTAGGCTTCCTATTCTAGAATGTTTGGAAAGAACGCAATGGCAGGATTTTCTATAGCAAAACTGGTTCAACCCAAAAAACTATTGCACAGATATTAAGATAGCTCAAAGATACTGTTGGTGCCATGTTAGGGAGACCTCTTGAGGAACCAACTCTTCCCCCAGACAAGCGTACACTGCCGCAGTTGGGTTTCCAGTCACAAGTTCCCTGGAGCATACACAAGGAGGTAAGCCAGATAGATGTTGATAAATACTTTTAGCAACCTCCACCTCATGGTTTCTAAAATATTAACATAGATGGAGCTTCCAAAGGTAACCCAGGGATGGCTGGGTTTGGTGGGGTCATCAGAGATGAGCATGGGTTCATAAAAGATATCTTTCATGGTCATCTAAGAATGGCTACAAACAACATGGTGGAGCTCATGGCCTTAGAGCAGTGCCTAGAGATGCTAATTGAGTTAAATTCTCACAATGCAATTATTGAAGCTGACTCAGAATTGGTTATTAATGTGGCCAAGAAAATCTGTAATGGAAAATCACCTAAAAAAGTATCCAAACATTGGCGACTTTTGCAGGTCTTTCAACGCATTCATTCCCACCTACAAACCCTGAGACCAACCACCCTCATTCATGTGTGAAGAAAAGCTAATATGCTAGCTGATCATCTAGCGAATGAAGGAGTGTTGTGCAAAGAAAGTTACAGTAGGTATGCATGGGATTCAACACCCTTGGGAAATTTACGGGAGGATTTTCAAAGACAGGCAGACAAAGACATGGAAAACTTCCATACCATTAGGTCTGAACAAGAAGAAAGACTAGTGGAAGTCAGAGAAATTAGAGTTGTAAGCCTTTCTTAACTGTTTGATTTAAAAAAAAGGTTTGGGGGCGGGAGGGGAAGAGAAGAAAATTGCACAAAATAGAGCTTTCCATAGGGGAGAGGCGCTTGGTAATCAACAGGCCTCTTAGCAGGTTGCCAGCCATGGACCGTGATTGCCTTTGTAATCATATGGCCATTAGGTGGAAAAGTAATAGGAGGAAACCACAAAAACGGACCCAATGTTTTATAGACAAGTGGTTTATTTTCCTCATCAGGTTCAAAAAGGACATTAAAGACCATGCAGGTTTTCGCTCCGATATCTTGGAGGAACGTTAGATCATCAGGGGCTTTATCGTACAGGTTTTGGATTTTAAAAGTGCTCGAAACTTATGTTTCAAACTGGACCAAAAAATTCTTTAAACTCTGGCTCACTTTCCTTATCGGGTTCATGCACCAAGTAAAAGGGATGCTTGTTGCGAAAATGTTAGTTTCGTCACCATCGGATCTCACGAGATCTTGTATGGAGATTTTTTGTAAGCCTCAGATTGAGGGTTTCGGGTTCTTTTTCAGGCTATGTAGTTGGTTACCCTTTATAGGGTTAGCCCGTGTTGGTCCTTACATTGTAAGTCCCTATAAATTATGTAATCTTTCTTTCAGTTAATAGAAGGCTCCACTCTTATTTGAACAAAAAAATATATATATATACATTTGTATGAAAAGAAAACATAACTAAAAAATTTATAATTATATATGTATTATAATAATTTATACTTTTAATTATTTATCTATATCTATTTTAACTTCAAGCTCTAAATGGGATCAAATCCCTTGAGATGTAAATATCTCTTAGAGTGAAAAGTGATTTTATCACTCTTGATTCTTGGTAGATCTGAAGTTAAGATAGATCTAGGTTAGTTTCGTTCCCCCCTTTAAATGAGCTACATTCCACATGAATACCATAGGTTATCGGTTATGAAGGTGGTGTTATAAAGACATACTTCCCTCAAAGTATTTGAGAGAGTACGAGAGTCAGGAAACCAACAAAGAAGCCATCCCTTCATTCTCTTAAACTATGCCTTTTTATAATTCTTTACAATATCCCTTTTGTGTATTTGAGAGGTGAGAGGTATGTCTCATTGATACACTAGGGTGAACAAGAACCATTCTTTCCTCCATCTCCTCCACTCACATCTGATAGATTCATTGCCAATAAGTATCTCAAATATGCCTACAACTAATGGCTCATTAACCTCAACATAAAGTTCAAGGTTAGTTTCATGGGTTTCCAAGAAAGAAAAATCCACCATACTTTGGGATCCTAAAGGATGTCCTCTCCATTGTATCAGTGAGATGTGGTTTCTATGCCCACATTAGCATTACAATCACATTACAAAATTGGGGTAAATAAAATGATTGTCGCATAAAATAAATTATTTTCAACCAAGTGTTGGGACAGGAAAAAGGTATGATTTCTATTCATAAACTACTTCATTTATCATTCATCCTTATATGATTATCTCCATTTATTGATTAAAATGAGGAAAATATCGTCTAAAGTTGGATGAAATTATTTGGTGATAGAATAAGCAAATCTAGTACGAAAAAATGATTCTTTGCTATCTTTGTATGCAGAGATGCAGATTGGGAAAAAGTTGTTCAGTTGGCAGAGCAACACGAGGCCATAAAAGGGAAAAGACATGGTGTCTTGGGCAGACAGGGAAGCGGATGATCAATTCGAACATTTCTATTTTATCACATGATCAGATTTTATATTGCGAAATCCTGAGGATCCCCTGCTCTTGAGGATTCACTTTTATCCAAGTTTCTCTTTTATGTTATATATAGGGCCAAAAGGAAATTAGATACAGTTTAGAATTTTAATTTGTAATTATTATTTTTGAAACATATATGTTGTTATATTAGTGACTATGTCAGTCGTTACTTGAAGTTAATGAAAGAAGGTTGTGTTTGCTACATCTCGTATTCTGAGTTTTTATTAAGCAAAGGCTTCTAGCGACTCTGGGCCAAGTCACAAGAAGTTTCACTGCCCCTTTGTGTTATAGTTTTATATTCACTATTTCCAATTGATTTGATGTTCAATTATTTCATTTATTGTGAAGATTTGTGATATTAATGTATATTGTTGTTCAATTAGATTCAGATTGAAGTCGTGAGATATACTTAAGTAGCGCTTTGATTAAAATGAGTGAATGCGTGTTGATAGTAGATTGTTGTTCATTTGAATAGATATTATCATAGATCTTGAAAGACAAGATTGATTAACTTCTATATATTGCAATATTGAACATTTTCCAATTAGGAATCCTTTATAGCTACATCTTGTTCAATTACCGATTGTTGATTGTTGTTCACTTATTATTGTTGTTCAATTGAGTAATGAAAACTGATTTGGGTTGTTATAGATTAACAGTGTTGTTCAATAGTAATAGCTTCTTTACTTAAGCATATTTGAATGATTCTAAGTGTAATTCTTATTTGCATTCAGTTTCAATTGATTTCAGAACAAGTTGCATAGAATTGCATGATTCAGTTTCAATTGATTTCAGAACAAGTTGCATAGAATTGCATAGTGTGTTGAGAGTATTTCTTCCATAGATAGTTCTTTTCAGAATTGTGTGAATTAAATCAAAGAATTAGCCTTTAGTAATTGCAACAATTCATCATTAGATAATCTCTAGCTTCACACACATACTGTGTTGGCACTCTTGAGATAAAAATACTTACCTCGGGTTGACAACTAATGTAGAGATTAAGATTGTTTGTAGAAAGACATCTTAGTGAGCCAACATTTTGGCATCGTTGCTGGGGAGAGTGTCTCAAGTGATTTCCTTTATTTCTTTGCTATAGGAGAATTGGGTTTTAAAAACAGAAGGTAAGAACATGTGTACCTAGCAAGTAAAGTGGTTTCTTACCTGCCTGCTTTACAACAAAACCTTAGAGGTTAAATATGAATTTGTTTTTATCAATGACTAGAAATAAAAAGATAGAAAAAGAGCAGAATCCTCCACCCAAATCCACAAAGCCCAAAGGATCATTGAACTTTGGGAGAACAACCTTTATAGATGAAATCATAAGAAGAGCAGAGTCTCAAGCATCACTAGGACTCCAGGCTATACTTGGAAAAAGTTCTATTGTTATCCCTCAAGCAGTAGGCTCACCATCTACAACTCATGTTGAGATTCAAAGCCAAGTAGGAGGATCAAAATAGAGTTTTCAAGCTACAATAAGTTTACACTCTAATCCTCTACAAGAGGGAAAATCATGTAACTTAAGAGAAGGAAAAGGAGAAACTAGTGGGGTTGCTAAAGCAGAACAACAATTTTCTAAACAAGGATCTCCTAAGATTCCAGGCCTAGAAAGTGTTGTAAATCCAACTCAAGTTGATAACTCTCTGATTAATCCAGAAGCAACCCTTGAAATCCCCGAAGATTATTGGCATATCTTTGATCAAATGGCAAATCAGCCACCCCAAGGTCAAACCTCGACATTAGAGTACCCCATAGTCGACCTAGTGGCCAATGCCCCTATGAAGGCTATTCCTCTACAGAGCATCTCAACCTTTCATGTGATGATCACAAAGGATCCTAATGCTTTACTGTTTGAGTTTGATGTCCTCTGTAGAGGGTATGACTATACCACTGACCCCCAAAACTTGAAAATTTTCCCTTCCACTCTGAAAGGGGAATCTTTGAGATGGTTTATGGGTATAGGTGGGTGAACCATAAATTCTTGGGATGAAATGAAAACCTCCTTCCTTAAAATATATCACGACTTTTGTAAAACTAGGGAACTGAAAGATGATATTTTTAAGATGACTACAAAAGATAATGAAACACTAAAAGAATATGTAGAACGATTTAATTATAATTTACATAGGTCTCCACACACTTCCCTACCAAAAGAAGTCCTAAGAGCTATCTTGATTAAAGGAATGAAAGAGGAATGGGTAGAAACACTAAACTTAATGGGAAAAGGAGATATTTCTCAGGAATATTATGATGAAATTATTCGTTTTTGTATCAGGTGTTCACGGGGAAGCACACGTACAAGAGAAGCTATCCAAGATCCAATGAGAAAAGGAAGAAAACCACACAATGGAGGTGTAACACGGATGGAGATCAACAAACTCCTGGAAGATTTTAAGACAGACATCTTGGGCACTCTTACAACACAGCTAGACATCCTACATGCTAAACAAAAACATGCTTTAGCATAACAAAATTTGGCCATCTTCTGCCCACATTGTTGAAAGAAGCACAACCAATGGGAATGCCGTTAGACATGGTTCATACATGCGCCATCTATACTAAAGATCACGACACTAAAAAATGTCCATCATTACCCGGGATGAAAGAAGTATTCAAAGAAGCAAAGGAAGAAACATAACTGGTATATTTGATGAACCAATGTCGAAAATGGTAAGCTAAACCTATAGGTATGTCACAAGACACATCCCAATTCTTTCCTTCCTCGCAATTTTGTCAACAACAAAACCTTGGGGCACCCTAACAAGGCCAATCACCCTACCCAAATTGGGAAAGCCCGCCATTCCCTATGACATCCTAGCCAGCACAATCTTTTCCAAGAAATGGTTGGCCGAATTCCCCTTTTAATCCTATTTGGCAAGGCAATCCCTATCAATCCCAATGGCCTGCCTCCACCTCTCAAAATCTAAATTGGTCTACAAAATGGAAGCAACCTCTAGAGATATCTAATATACCTATGGGGACAGGCTTGAGCCTCAACCCGCATCGTCAGCTCCTTATACATTACAACATAATTCTCAACCTCTTTTGCGGCCACATTTACCAGCTCAGTTGAACCTGAATACCAATAACAAACTAGTCTAGTTGGTACAAATTATTAAAACCCCAGAGTATGAGATTGAGCACAGAGAATGTAACTCAGATTGAGGTCATGACATGTCATTATCCCTGAGGAAAATAAGGACCAACCTTCAATTGAAAATGTAACTCCACTTATACATATTCCATCACCTTTACATGTTCCACCACTTGCAAATAATATTGAATCAAAGCAAGGGGAAGAAATAGATCAACATAATGACCCTCAAAAACTTATAGTCACCTTTTCTTTATTCCTCGAAAGGCTAACGATACCTAAACCGATCGCCTACCTTGATTTCAATCTTGTAAGGGAACTAAAATATTTGTGTATTAAGATCCCTCTCCTCCAGGTCATTCAAGATATCCCCATCTATGCCAAAAAATCAAAGAATTGTGTGTAGGAACCCTGTTAGGAAGGTAAAAACCTACCCGCTATCCATGTTATAGGAACCTTATCCGATCTACTCTTGGGAGGGGAAACTCCAATAATGTATGAAGATCCTGGAAACCCCATAGTGACAGCTTAGATATATGGCTGCTATTTTCCAAATACACTAGTTGACCTAGGAGATGCCATTAACATATTAACAATAGAAACTTGTCAAGAACTTAGTATTACAACCTAAGAAACAACTACCAATTTATTAGAACTTGCTGACCAATCGGTGGTAAGACCAGAAGGTACCTTACAAGATATCACAGTTTCTATTGACTTATGGGAATATCCAAAAGATTTCCTAGTTATAAACCCAACGAGTAGGTTGGATGGGCATCCTCTGATTCTGGATCGGCCTTGGCTGGCAACAGTTGATGCATATATTGGCTGTCGAGAAGGCAACATGGCTATTATAGACGGAGATGTTGTAAAAAATATGGTGTTATATCCTCCTGCCAGGCCAAGTTTGCCCATTGTAAAAATATGTACGCAGCCACCAACGTACCTAGAAGAGAGCATCCGTTCACCACTCACAGAGCAAAATCATTGGAATTTAAATATCAGACTGAAGATGACGTTATTAACAATTTTATAAATCAGCCAGCTAATGTGAGTAATGTAGTGTCAGATGTTGAAAGAAATCCTTGATAACGAAGCCATGGAAGATCCCCTTAAGGATACAGACAACCAACATATTCAGACAACTGTTGTTCATAATAGAAAATCGGTTGAGATCGAACTAGGAAAAGTTCTAAATAATAATGTTGATCTGGATAGCGAATAACAAAAAAATCTTATCCAGGTATTGCAAAAAAATAAAGGGGATTTTTCCCACCTGATATGAAAGGGATACACCCACAACTATGTACACACCACATTTATACAAAGAAGGATGCATTACCCATCCAACAGCCTCAATGGAGGTTGAACCGACACCTCAAGGATATCGTGAAAGAGGAATTGCAGAAGCTACTGGATGTAAACTTTATTTATCCTATCTCGGATAGTAAATGGGTCTCACCATTGGTGGTCGTCCCTAAGAAAAATGGAAAGTGGTGTATTCGTGTAGACTATCGAGAACTAAACAACGCAACACAGAAAGATCACCTCCCCCTCCCATTCATTGATGAGGTTTTCAATACATTGGTAGGGAAGCGACTCTTCTCCTTTTTAGATGGCTTCAATGGTTACAATCAAATTCAAATTGCCCCTAAATACCAAGACAAAACAACCTTCACCTATCGTTGGGGCACATTCGCATACAGGGTATTACCATTTGGCTTGTGCAATGCCCCAGCCACATTTTAGAGAGCTATAATAAGCATATTTGCTGATCTAATAAATGAAGGATTGGAGGTATATATGGATGACTTTACTCCATATGGGGATGATTTTGATCAAGCATTGTAAATGCTAGAAAAGGTCTTAGAACAATGCATCACTACTAGGTTATGTTTAAGCAATGTCAAGTGTCACATGATGATGACCGAGGGCGTGATCCTAGGACATTACTTTTTGCAGCAGGAATATAGGTAGATCCAACAAAAATACAGGTAATTCTTTTACTGCCTACCCCTTGCACCCAAACGGAGGTACATACTTTCCTAGGATATGCAGGTTATTATTGCAGGTTTATCAAGAATTTTTCACATATTGCGGCACCCTTATACGCTCTAACTAGAAAAGTTGATTCCAGTTGGTCTGACAAGTGTGACATAGCTTTTGCAGGTTTAAAGAAACTATTCTCAACAAAACTAGTATTATGTGGACCAAACTGGGAGCTACCTTTCCACATCTCCACGGATGCACTAGATGTAGCTATAGGCATTATCCTCAGCTAGGATGAGGACAAGAAACTTTATGCTATATATTATATTAGTAAAAATCTTACTCCTGCAAAACTCAATTACATAGTAATAGAAAAAGAATTCTTAGTTTTTATTTATGCAAAAGCAAATTTAGATACTATATAACCGGCTACCAAGTCTTTGTGTACACTGATCACTCTACCATTAGGTATATAGCTAATAAACCAATCACAAATGGTCGAGTAACATGGTGGTTATTGCTTTTGTAGGAGTTCGACATTACTATCAAAGATTGTCCAGGGAAGGAAAATCCAATTGTTGATTTTCTATCTCGAATCCCAAAGGTTAATGACCCACTAGCGGTAGATGACCAATTTTTGGATGAACACCTATTTGTCGTGGAAGTTAAGATGCCATGGTACGCAGATGTGGAAAATTATCTGGTAGTAGGGAAGCTACCTAAACATTTAATGACAAGAAAAAGAAAATTGATTGTTCAGCGCAGCGCACGGTTCTCTTGCATAGGTGAATATCTTTTTCACATAGAGGCCAAAATGTGTATACGCAGATGTATCCATGAGGATGAGATCCATGACATTATGAAGGCTTGCCATGATGAACCCTATGGGGGGACATTTCACATATCAAAGGACAGGACATAAGGTATTACAAATGGGCTATTATTGGCCAACTATTTTTAAGGATGCTAAAAACTATGCCTAGACCTGCAACAATTGTCAAAGGATGGGCCGACTTGGCCAATATGATGAAATACTTCTACAGCCACAACTTGTCATAGAACCCTTCGAGCGTTGAGCATTGTACTTCGTAGGTCCATTCCATCCACCTTCCAATCAGAAGGCCTAGGTATTGGTAGCCATAGATTATGTGACAAAAATGGGTGGAAATATTAGATTTACCAATAGCCACAGAGAAGGCAGTGATTAACATCCTTTTTGGGCTATTTGTGTAGTATAGATTACTGCAAGAGCTGATCACAGATGGAGGAAAGCAATTCACAGGGCACAAAATTATTTCCACTCTTAGAAACCATCATATCACACACAAGATCACTTCTCCATATCACCCACAGATGAACGGGCAGATCGAAAGCACCAACAAGGTTATAGAAGCAATTCTGGCCAAGACAATCTCAACGCACTGACAAGATTGGGCGGCTAGACTGCTAGAGGCCTTGTGGGCCTATCGTATGACTTGGAGGAATACTATTGGATACTCTCCCTACCATCTAGTGTTCGGTAAAGAACCAATTTTTCCAATCGAATTCGAAATAAAGACTATAAGGATGGCCCAGGAAGTGGGTCTGGATTTAACAAAAGCCCAAACCAAGCGTCTTTAGTAGATTAATGAACTAGATGAGGCTCGATTGCTTTCTTTGCAATGAATTGCAATAATACAACAACAAAGGGCAAAGTGGCATGACAGCCTTATCAAGAAGAAAATGTTTCCAAAAGGGGATTGGGCACTTCTGTATGATTCTAGATTCCCGGACTTCCCGGGCAAGTTGTGAAGAAGACGGCTTGACCCTTATGAGATTCAAGAAGTACATAACAATAGTACTCTTATCTTGACTACCATAGACAAATCCGACCATTCCTTTAAGGTAAACGAGCATCGAGTGCGCCTCTATCATCAACCACTTAACAAGGAGACCTTCTACGAGTAGGTACGCGAGGACCCCTCCATGCAAATTCTAGCTCCAGGGAATGATAACCCAACAACTTTTTCTTTAAAAAATTGAAATTGTTTGAAAAACTATAAATAATGTACATACATTTCTAGGCATTACCATGTAATTATGGATTTTTTAAGTTTTATTTTTTTCTTCTTTATTCTTGTTGTTCAAACAATGGGAGCTTTTCCATTCAATTGATTGAACAATGCAGTTTTTTTTTTCACATTACATTGTTCAGACAATTGAACGCTTGTCGTTCAATTGATTGAATAACACATTTTTGTTTTTGGTTTTCTTTTATTGTTCAAACAATTGAATGTTTTCCATTCAATTGATTGAACAACACATTTTTTTAAATTGTTTTCATCATTCAAACAATTGAATGTTCGCTGTTCAATTGATTGAACAACACATTTTTCTTTTTTCTTTTTTGTCGTTCAAACAATTGAACGTTTTTCGTTCAATTGATTGAACAACACATTTTTCATTTGTTTCTCATTGTTCAAACAATTGAATGTTTTCCATTCAATTGATTGAACAACACATTTTTCTTTTGTTTTCATTGTTCAAACTATTGAACTTTTGTCGTTTAATTGATTGAACAATGCAATTTTTTTCTTATTGTTTTTGTTGTTCAAACTATTGAACGATTGTCGTTAAATTGATTGAACAACACAATTTTTTTTATTTGTTTTCATTGTTCAAACTATTGAATGATTTCCGTTCAATTGATTGAACAATGCAATTTTTCTTATTTGTTTACGTTGTTAAAACTATTGAACGACTTACGTTCAATTGATTGAACAACACATTTTTTTCTTATTTATTTTCGTTGCCCAAACAATTGAATGATTTCTATTAAATTTATTAAACAACATACTTTCCTTGTTTTTTTGTTGTTCAAACCATTGAACGCCTGCCATTCAATTGATTGAACAAAACATTTTGTTTTTATTTTGATTTCGTTGTTTGAACAACTGAACGACTTTTGTTCAATTGATTGAACAACAATTTATTTATTTATTTTATTGGTTTCATTGTGTAAATGATTGAATGATTGTCATTCAATCAATTGAACAACTCTTCTTATTTTCTATTTTGATTTTTCATTCAAACGATTAAACGATTGTCGTTCAATTGATTGAACTGCGCCTTTTAAGCGCTAAATTGTGATTTTTTCTCATTTTTTTCTTGATCATTATGCCATTTTATTCTTCTTTTGTATTGCAAATAAGCACCATTTACTTTGATTTGTGCCTCTTCTAAAGAAAAATGGTACTGGCAATATCATTATGGCTTCTAAAAGCCTTTTGTTGGTTATCTTTATCCATAAGCTAATACGATGTATCTTTACAATGGTTGTTTGAACATCTTTTCTTTTGGACACATCATGAAATTATTCATTATCCTTAATCCATGTTGGCTTATGTTTATACTTCCAAATGGATAAAAATCATCGATATAATGTTAAGGGGATAAGAGTATAAAACTTCCATTGGCATCTCCTTACTTCTTAAACCATCCCTGACTCTTAAGGAGCAAATGAGCCTCCGTTTTTCTACAAGAAAGATTCCAAAAGAAAATAAAATAGCCAAATGCTTAAAACATTGTCCAAAGAGGATAGGGGGTCTCATCATGAACCAGCCTACCATGATCATAAGGATGTAACAAGTGACATTCCAATTTGGCTACCAAACCAAGGCAATGACCTTGATAATTAATTTGTCAAAAGAACAGGGGGTCTCATCACAAGCCAACCTAATCATTTTTTTTACACCTTGGTGAGTGGCACTATGGTTATCTGGTCACCATGCTAGCATAGTGGTCTCTTTGTGACAAAAGAAAGAAAAATTAATTGTAAGAAGGACTCTAGCTTATTTGGGAGGGTTAAAAAGCAACCTTGCTGATGCTATGAATGCTTGCTGGCAGCAAAGTGGCTCTACTTGTGGTATTGGACTATCATCTTATATTTCCATATGAAATCTACCTCTTATCACCTACAACTTTATTTCTAACAAAAATTTCCATTTGGTAGCACTTTTACAAACCAAATAGCATGGTGACTTTAATCTACATTTATTATATTCCATACGTCCAAGTATTAAATGACAATGATTAAACATAAACCACCGATTATGCTGATGTGATTAATTCCACTTACAGTAAAGATCTTTGACATAATGACTTAAAATTGTTGTTTTTATTTGATTTGGCAAATTCACGTCTGACGACAGATATTGCTTAAATGCTTTATTGATTTGTGTGTTGTGTTTTTTAGATTGGTTGTCGACATTTATTTCGCATTGGTCTATTTGCTTGTTTTCCACATGCTGAAAGGAAGTTGTTATGCTCTTAACCTGCAAATGATACCCAAATATAGAATATGCGAAGAAAAGATACCCAGAACACAGAATAGCAATGATTTTATTATTCAGAGAGTAATGTTCACTTGCCTCTTTCGAGGGGGCAACCTCAATAGAGCAGAGATCGATTACAAAATAAGACACGATGCTCCTCGCAGGGAGTCTCTATCCTTTATATATGACTCATACATGCAATACCACAGGCCAATACCGTGGTATTACTAATACCATCTATATAATACTACGACCCATTTGCAACTAACTGTGGTTCCGTTATTAATTTCGTATTAACCACTTAAAATTATTAATATGGGTTTTATTGACTCTTGACTATGACGTGGTCCCATTACATAGATAAGGGGGTTAGGGTGGGACCCTAACATGCCCTCCCCCTTAAGACTAGCCTTGTCCTCAAGGCTGAAGCTGCGGAAATTGCTGCAGAATAGTGGCTGGCTCCCAAGTTGCATCTTCCAGAGAGGTGTCTTTCCATTTGACTAGGACTTCCTTAACCATGCGGCCGCGCAGTTGCTTGACTCGTGTGTCGAGGACTTGTTTTGGTTGAAGCCAGATGGACCCTTCTTTGTCCAATTCCGGTAGACTGGTCTGAATTCTGCAATTGTTCCCAATCACTTTCTTGAGGCATAAGACATGAAAAACTGGATGGATTTTCGTAGTATGTGGCAAGGCCAACTTGTAGGCCACTTCTCCAATGCGCTGAAGTACTTGATATGGTCCGTAGAATTTGGGAGAGAGTTTCTGACACCCCTTGTCTTTGAGTGATGTGTGCTTATATGGTTGGAGCCGTAAAAAGACCTGATCCCCTTCTTGAAATTGGCACTCTGAGCATTGCTGGTCTACCTGTTGCTTCATTCGGTTCTGAGCTTGATGAAGATTCTCTTGAAGATGGGCGAGCATGGTTGCGCGGTGTTGTAGGAGTTGATCCATTGCTTGGAATTTTGAGCATCCCTTGAGATACGAAGTAGGTGAAGGCGGGAGTTGACCATATACTCCTTCATAGGGAGTCATTTTGGAGGTGGCATGATAGTTGGTGTTATACCACCATTCAGCCAGAGGTAGCCACTGTACCCAACGGTGTTGCTTTTCTGAAGTGAAACACCTAAGGTAGGTTTCTAGACATTTGTTGACGACTTCAGTTTGACCATCTGTTTGCAGATGATAGGAAGTACTGAGTTTTAGTTGAGTGCTTTGTATTCTGAAGAGTTCCTGCCAAAAATTGCTGGTGAAGATCGGGTCGCAGTCGGACACAATAGAAGTGGGCA
>APFE030214173.1:88776-143969 GCA_000404065.3 Pinus taeda | reverse complement strand
AATTAAAAGACGGTCCCCTTACAGCCCTTTTCTAACCGAAAAAACAGGAAAAGATTGCCGGATTTTTGTCGTTTCAAATTCGATACTGGAAATAAAGCGACGTGTCCTTGATCGCTTTTTACTTTTCAGGTCAAAGACACTAACTATGAAAATATCCTTGGTCGCAAGATCAAGCGGTTCTCCTAGGTATTATTTTATACTTTTTCGGGCTTAGGAGACACAAATTTACGAAAAAGTCCAAATCTGGAGTCTTCTAAGTTTTTCAGACTCTCTAAACATGAAAAACGCCGAGTTTCTCCTATACTGGACTCGTTAAATTTCGACAGTAAAGGACCTGTTCAATTACAAACAGGAACGGACCACTCTTCTTAGGGTTCGAATTTAAACTAAGTTGGACTCACCCGAAGGGTGAGCTTATAATCAAGCATATGTTATCCTCCTCAAGCTTGTAAAAAATAAAGAGGTACTTGCTAGAAATGGTGGGGGAAAAGTGAGAAGAATGAGCCTATTTGATATCCTTTTGTCTCAGAAAAAAAAACCTTGCTACCACTCTTGAACACGACACTTGTTTACTCACCTGGGTTGGGAAATCCCTTGCCTCACAATTGACCATATCATTGACATTCTTTAGCCAGGTTATGGGAGTCGACTTTGAGTCATTCGTCACCAAACCATCTGTTGTGTCGTTATGTGTTCAAGAGGTCTGTAAACGAAACATTCAACCGGAAAATACCTATCATCCATTGTGTCATCCTTGAGTCAGTCCTTGCAGCAACATTTCTTCAACTTGAACTATGATTTCGTGTTGTGGGCTTGCCTGCGATGGGTCGCTTTCTATCGACATCAGCACATTATCTAGAGAGTTTACTTAGAAATCGTCAGTACCTTGGAGTCTGCATGCATCAATGGCAGGTTTCTCGCCTTCGACGTCATTTTTCATCATTGACTTGCGACCGAAGGATTCCATGAAATGTTCGACATCGACTCATTCATTCACATCTCATGGATTGTGCTAGGTACTTTGAGAACCATTGACATTACTGGTGGTCTCTCTCACGCTTGTTAACCATTTACATCATTGACTGGTAATCAAGTGGTTTCTACCATGTTCGACATCGACTCATTTATTCGCATGGCTAGAATCGTACCGATTCGGGAAATAGAGATGAAGACCCTGGATCTAGTTTCCACCATCCAGGCTGCGAGGAGTTTTGTATTCATTTTATTGTAGACCAATTATAAACAGACGGCTGCATCCATACTGTGTCTACACAAGTCTATGATTATGATGTATTATGAAATCATTCCTGTATCAGAGTAGTTAGTCTGTTAGTTAAAGTTTTGATCTGAGTATGGGAATGCCTACCTCAGCGATGATATAATCTTATACATGTATTTTTGTGTTGAAAATTGTAGGTTCTGACCAGGCTCTCCACGAGATAATCCTTGAAATGATAAAGTACTTCACCCTTCCTAGATGATATAAAACCCTTATCTATTACAGGCTTCGCACTTTAGGGGGGCAATTGTTACACTGAAATTTGTCACCATGACTATCTGCAGTTAATATGGCTCCATCAATAGTCATATTATCCTCCTTGTCAAGCCTTATACCTCTGCTCTCAATGTCAAACTTCAAAAAAGAGAGAAAGTCATTAAAAATCATGTTTATCTCTGGGTACGCAGGTTCTCTCTACCTTGCCTGCGTGTACGCATCCCAAGGTCATTGTACCCCTGCGTACTTGTATGCTCTGTAAGTCAAGGGATGGGTGCGTACTCCTGTAAAGGTCAAAAGGCGCGAGTTTCATCTTAAAAAAGTTACTTGTGGTCACTTCTAGAGCTTTCTAGAAGAGTGTTTGACGTGTATTGAGCGCCTCCAGATGGTTCATGCATCCCTATGATAGAGGAACTTATCCCATCAAGAGAGGAGCTACCCCATCCAAAAGAGGGAGTATCCCATTGATGTTGGAACTGAATAACTTCCTATAGAACACTATAAATACAGGCCTTGGGCCAGAGGAGGGGAGGTTGAAAGCTGAACATTCCAAAGGGTAGATGCTGCTGGAATTAGGACTTCCATTGTAAGCTTGTGAGGAGAGATTACCATCCTTTCTTGTTTCATTTGGAAGTGGGTGAGCTTGTCAAAGTAGAGGAAAACTCTTGCTGGACCCTGGGAGGAACTTGCACAACACCAAGGCTTAGGTTGTAATGGTTTCTTTTTGGTTTCCTTAATACAAATAAGTCCATTCTTCTCAATGATTTGTTGTTAATGAATTGTTTCATATACTCCTTGGTCTATATGTTGAATATGCTTTGTTTTATGGAATATTCAGGTGTTATGTAATCGTTTGATTGTTAGTGTATGCAGGTTTCAAAGTGAAGGAGGAGCTCATCTGGATCGACGAGGCTAGACTGCTACAACAAGCGTTGGACTTGAGGTAAGATCGAAAAACACTTGGTTTCTCATAGAATAATGCATGTTTAGAGAAGGATTGCTCTTAATTGTCTTGTTTGTCACTAGAGAGTCTTAGACTCCTAGGGAGGTTAGTTTTGCCAGCAAAAATAACTCTTTCCGCATGACAGTTACGTCGGGGCCATGATGTGTAGGATTTGGGGATTACATGATTATGCAAAATTCACGATTGAAATGGTTCCTTTAATGGAAGCGGCAGTTAACAATGAGATAATGGATTGGGGAAATATATTTTTAGATAAGTTAGCCACTGCTATTCTTGAGTTTAGAAATAAAACTCGCGTGACCGAGAGGTCTATTCCTCCATTTTATTTTAGTGCTTATATTTTAGATACTCTTTGTTTCAAATCTGAATTTCCTATACTGGGGTGGAGATGGACTCCACAAGACCCCATGCCAATTCACATTTATCACCAAAAGCTGTGGAAAGCACACTATAAGGACCACCTGTATCTAATTTGTAATGGTTTTATGTTGCCTATTTACCGGGCCATTTTTGACAAGCCTGCCCCGAAGATTTCTTCACAAGCAGAGATTGACCTAACCGCTCTAGGAAACTGGTTTGGGGAGGATAAATTTACATACATAAGGGTTTTTTTTAGCCTTGCCAGGCCTCATGTCCTTCCTCTGTACATACCTGACAAGCTGTTAGCTCGAGAATTAGCCTATCAAATTACGTCCGCATGAAAATCAAAGACTCTGAGGATTTCAAAAAACTAGGCTTGGCCTACTTTTCCTCTAAGATGTGGTGTTTATACTTTGCACGACTACAAGCATGCAGAGAAGGAAGCAGAGAAAATAAACATGCTAAATCTTGCTACCATTCCTAACAGGCGATTTGACCCAAGGAAAGTCGTTTACAATGTGCTTGAACAGGCCAAGCTCACAAGGTTTGATCATAAGGAAGATGATTTTGATGACTTATTTTCTTCGGCAGAGTCATTATTCCAGGTCCAAGCACTAGCTAAAATAAGATATAATGATGAAGGGCTAGTAGAATTCATTAAACTCAGAGAACAGAGGTTACAAACTCTGCCTTTGGATTTATTAGCTACTGCCCCGAAAACACAATCAAGTTAGCCTGAACAACAACTCATTGACAAACCTCCTATTGCACCAAAGATTCTCGAGACAGATAAAGAGAAAGAGCAGGAGAAAGTATAGGAGGAAGAGCAGAAAAAGGAGCAGGATAAGGGAAACGAAAATATCAATGTGGATACCTTGATTGATCCGAAACTACTCCAAGAATGGCAACAATTTGACTCCATTATAAGCAATCTGGAAGGTCCAAAAGGTGCCGATACACCCAAAGCAACAGATACACAGGATACAACATCAACAAAGGTTCTAAATGAAGGAACCAGCGGCCTACCCCCTAGTATGGATTTAGAAATAATTCCAAAATATCCCTCTGATCAAATCATTTTGCAGGTGGAGGACATATCTCCATTAGATGTCTTTTACTGTCCAAAACACAGGGCTGTAGTGAAAAGACAACGGAAAAGGAGAAGACTTGATCAACCTTCCCTGTTTCTAGAGCAAACTGAGACAACTAATGTAGTTTGGAAAGAAGATTTTGATCCTTCTGATGACCTAATGAAGCTTTCCCAGTATGCCGGAGTTTATTCGGCATCCACTATGGACAAGGCATCGGAAGTGAGTAATATAATTAAAGAAAAAGACCAAGCAATTATTTTGTTGGAAACACAGCTGTCTGAAGCACAACAGAAAGATGAACAGTTGGAACAACAATTATCAACACAACAGCAATTAAACAATCAATTGAATAAGCAGTTGCTCGAAGAAAAACAGAGAATAGACTCAAGTGCAATACAAAAGCAGAAAAAATTATCAGAAGCATTGGCAAAGTTAAAGACGATGAATGAACTAATGGCGAAAACGAAAGATGAGAAAATTGCTCAGCTATCACTTCAAATAGAGAAGTTCAAGAGTCTTCCACAACCTACCGATTTCATAACAGAAGCGCTACAAATTAACAAGGCATTGGTGACACAGTTAAGACTGTTATGTCATAATATTTCTCAGGTTGAGCCCCTTTGTGATATAACAACATCAATAGTTTACAAATCAGTTGATGCTAGACAGGATTTGGAGTAGGTCGACGAGGCCCTGACAAATTTTCTTGCTTGGAAAGACACTAATGAGGGACAGACAGCAAATCTACCTAAAATCCTAGAATCACACAAGGAGATCCTATTCTTAGAATGACAGTCACACCTTATGAAGGCAGAGAGAGAAGTTTCTAGATGTAGATTATCTACAAGTAACTTAATTGAGTTAATCAATAACACTCTCTATCTGTCTAATATGATTTCACAATGTACCCCAGGTAAATTGCTGTCAGCTAAGACATTGGAGCAAGCATGCAATCAGGGGTTGGAGAAGAATGGAAGGTTAATTGCAGGCATCCAAAGTTTAACTTGGGACACCTATTGGTTGTTCTTAGTAAAACCATACAGTTAGAGGGCTGCCCTCAAGTGTCTAACCGATGCGATCTGTTGTATCATTCCCGAGATACATGATGCCACATACTCAACCCAGCTCCATTCTCGTCTCTGCCACCCTCCAGAATTGGAACCGATGCTTGCAATCTGCCAACTCAGAACAAAGGGAGAATAGCCGAAATGATGAATCATGCTGCCGACTACCAACAAACCTGCTGTGGAGAAGATATTCAAGATCTAGTTGTACCAATTAAATAGCATTTTATTTTTGTAGTTAGTTAGTTTAATTAGTATTTATAGACCCTTTCATGCATCTAGAAAGGGTCCTCAATTTTTGTATAAGACTCAAAACCTGGAAGTTGCACTATTGTGCTTCTGATATATTTTTTTATAAAGACTGGGCCATTATTCCAAATTCTAACGAAGAAGCTTTTATGGGATGTGCACCATTGCCTTGATATGAAAGTATCTCTGAGTTGGAAAAAGGAATTCGAATTGCGATTGATATTGGGAATGATTTACAACACATATGGTACTAATATCTATGATCTAGTTTCATTCTTTTATGTGAATCGTTATTTGATTACTCTTTCTATCATTGAATATATGTATGTGTTCTCAACAACATTCCTTATATTTTTCACTATTGGATGTTCAAGGGATGTTATTCTTTTAATAATATATGTATCGGTGATATATAAATGACAAGTGTAACAATGTTTTATTGATTACTTTGTTCAACTATTTGAACAAAGTAATTATTATATGAATGAATGTCTTTGTTTATCAAATAGAGTCATCTATATGCTTATTTGTGAATATAGATTATCAAACGTTACACTTAGAAATAGAAATTTCCCAGGATAGGATAGTTATTCATATTTTTACTTTTTAGATTAAATCATTCATCCATTACCATTTTATTAGAAAACCACTCTTTTATCCATCCCCTTTTATTCATCATTGGGAAACTGGCCCCGTTATTTCCAGTCAGAGCCACCACACCAAACGGAAAAGGAGCTGCATTAAGGTCCGGACCGGGTGGTTTTCCTCGATATTGTTGCAGCAATTTTCGAGGCATCAACATTTTTGGCGCTAGAAGGAGGGCCTGAACTATGAATGGCGAGTAAATCAAAACCTATAGACCATTCTGAGAGTAAATCTCCCTCCACCTCACCTCGGACCTCCCGTTTGCATTCTAAAACACCAGTATTCAAATGAGAAGAAGAGGAATCAACTACCACTGCTCAATCCCATCATACTCCAGATCGATTAAGTCTTGAGTCTCCTGAAGTTCAGTCTCTCATCCAGAAACATCAAGGGTTTTCGATATCACCACAGAAATATGAAGTATCTCAAGGCAGTGAGACTTCGCAATTCAATCTACCTCACCCTCTCACTAGACTTCAAAGTGGAAAGCTCGATATTGAACCTATTGAGTTGCCTTTACCGAAAAGGAAAAAGGCTAAAAATAACACTAAAGGATCTGACAGTGAGAGCTTTTCTTCATCATCCTCCATTTCATCTTCTCCAATGTGAAGTCAAACATCCACTCCCCCATTACACATTGTTGTTCAGCAGGGATCACCAACTTCAACATCCCAACCTATTCAATCTTCAATACCAAATCCTCCTCAAACACCTGTAATTTCATCGGTAATTGTTATTAGTTCTACGATGGCTCAGAATCCATGGAATAGTCCTGGTGCAGTCACTATGCCTGCAAAATTACATCCATTACTTGATTATCCTGAGAAATGGTTGCCGAAATTTAATCTAGACGCTGGAACATTAGCTGAAGAACATATTAATAATTTCATGTTATCAGTTAATATAAAAGGAGTAACAGAAGAAGATGTTGTCATTAGGATTTTCCCTTATACTTTACAAGGATCATTTGGGTCTTGGTATTTTTCCCTACCCTCTGGATCCATTACCAGCTGGAACATTTTTCAAGAGCAGTTTCTCACTAAGTATGGCGATGATAGATCTTTAGCGACAATAATTAATGATCTTTCGAATCTTAGGATAGAATCTAGAGAACCTATCAAGGAGTTCAACTCCCGATTCAATAAACTCTTGAATAAGATTCCAACCGACTCCAAGCCAAGTGAGAAAATCAGAAGCGAGTGGTATATAACATCCCTACCTTCAAATATAGCTATTTTTGTAGATAGAGTTGCAAAACCAACTTTAGCTGAAAACATGAAAGAAGCGCTTGCTGTAGAGAAACCCATTATTGCTTTAGAAAAGAAAGCTGCTCTTAAAGATAGAAAATCCAAAAAAGTTTCTTTTAAAGATGATTCAAAGAAGAAAAACCCTGAAGATCCATATGATATGGAGGGTCTACAAAAGGTCCTCAAAACAATGTCAAATGAAATGGTTGAAATAAAAAAACAAGTAGCAGAAACTTCAACCAAGAAGCCATTTAGAAATTTTAATAAACCTAAGTCAAAACCACCAAATGTTATATCTAATGCAGACTTAGATCCTGAAGAGGAAGAAGAAGATGAAACAGTTTTACCATTCGACGAACCCGAAGAAGAGGAGGTTGTCGAATGCCATGGAATGTGGGACTTTATTTTACCCAACTCCGATACAGAAAATGAACAAGAAGCTTTTCCTGTGACTACCAGGAGTAAAGGTACTCCTAAACCTGTTCAGTCAATTCCAAAGAAAAGGAGTGCAGGTACCACTACTACAAAAGAAAAGGTGCCCAAAAAGAAATCGGTGGCAACAACACCCCAAAATCAACCATCATCCTCAAATATACCTTCAACATCTAAGATGTTGGTAGTATCAGATTCAATGGATTACAATATTACTGATGATATGAAGAAGACAAAGGCAAACATTACTATGTTTTAACTTAGCAAACTCAAACATCAGTAGAAATTACTTCTTAAAGAGCTAATGCAGTACCTTCTTCACCTGTTCCTAGTGCTGTGATCTCTAAAGCTGCAAATGGTTCAGGTCAACCGCTTTCTGGTAGAATTGAAGCTACTGATACATTTTTAATTGGAGACAGATCAAATTCCCATACTCCCCCTTTCCTCTTGACCTATGAGATCTATAATCGAAATCTACACAATGTTTGATTGAATCAGAGGCATCCTCTAACATAATGCCAGCTTTAGTTTGTTCCAAACTGAACATTGAACCCCAAAAGTCTGCGATTCATATTGTACAGTTGGATAGGACCAAGGTCCAGGTTTTAGGGGAAATAAACTCTGGAACTATCAGGTTATCAGCTAATCCACGAGTGGTTCAGAGAATTGATATTTTAATTGCCAATATACCTGAATTTTATGGTTTAATCTTGAGTAGGGATTGGTCTCGGAAACTCCACGGTTATATTTCTACTGATTGGTCCCATATGTGGCTACCCTATAAAGGAAAGCCAAATCAAATCAAAATCGATTGGGAGAAACATATGACCCATACTGTCACTGAATTTGGACAGGAGAATCAACCAATAAAATTTAATAATAATATTTTGGGAAATTACTCTTCTGAATCATTCTTTGGCAATTTCACTGCCCAACCATCGCCTTTCTTAGTAAATAATTTCACATCCCAAATTGAAATTTTTTCACAAACCGATAGATCAAGATGTGTCAATATTGCTAAGAAAACTCTAAATAAAATTGTTGATAATTCTTTATTTTGGTCACTATACTTTGATGGGTCTAAATCTAGTGAAGGTGCAGGAGCAGAGTGTATTTTAGTTAGTCCTGAAGGAGAAAAAACTATGTTATCGTGTAGATTGGAATTTGAATGCACAAATAATACAGCTGATTATGAGGCCTTAGTTCAAGGACTATATAAAGCTATTGGTCTTAAAGTTCAATATTTGGAAGTGTTTGGTGATTTAGAAATTTTCATGAAACAAGTTAGAAATACAATTCACTGTCTTTCTAGTCATCTCAAACACTATCAGTCTTTGGTGCAGGAACTCATATCTCAATTTTTAGCATTCAATATTTCTCCTATCCCTAGATCCCAGAATGCAGCAGCAGACTTGCTAGCTAATGTTTCTTCTAAACTCCTACCTTTCGAAGATTACAACCGAGACAGATTTTCAGTAGAGTTAATTTTTAGACCATCAATTCCTGACAATGTCACCAATTGGCGAGTGTTCAATCATGACGAAGACATTTTAAATTTCTTGACTTCCGACAAGTCCTACAATGATCAAATCATTGATGAAAGTGATCATGACCTTCAAATGAAGGAAAAGCAAGAAGAAAACTCAATACCAAAACCAGTGGTTAAGCTAGAATATCTCTATGATATTAAAGACAGGTTTAAACAGGTAACCAATTCAAATCTCCAAAGTTCCACTTTAAGATTTGAATTGATAAACCTAGGTACTGAGGAAAACCCTCAAAACATCAATTTGGGATTAGGACTTTCTTTGGAAGAAAGAACAACATTCATTAGGTTATTACGAAAAAATAAATATGTCTTCGCTTGGAAATATGATGATTTAAAAACATACGATGCATCGATCATTCAACATACTATTCCAATTCTTTCTGAACAAAAACCAGTCCAATAGAACTTAAGGAAAATCCATCTTAACTTAGAGAGTCAAATAAAATCCGAACTAAATAAACTCTTGAAGGCTAAGATCATTTTTCCTGTCCAACATTCAAACTGGGTTTCCAATATGGTGCCTGTTAGAAAGAAAAATGGCGACATCAGGATTTGCATAGATTTCAGAAATCTTAATAAAGAAAGCCAAAAAGGTAACTTCCCATTACCTACCATGGAGCAGATACTCCATTCAGTAGCTGGTTCTGAGTTAATGTCCTTTTTAGATGGTTTTTTAGGGTATAACCAGATTTTGGTTCATCCTGATGATAGGCTTAAAACTACCTTCAGAACTAAATGGGGAACTTATGCTTACCAAACAATGTCTTTTGGACTTATCAATGCAGGAGCTACATTCCAAAGAGCAATGGATATAGCATTCAAAGGATTAATCAATAAAACAATAGTTGTCTATTTAGATGATATTACTGTATTTTCCAAGAAAAGGTCTAATCATTTACATGATCTAAATCAAATCTTTGAATGCTGCAAAAGGTATGGTATCTCGCTCAATCCAAAAAAGTCCTTTTTTGATCTTAATCAAGGAAAGCTCTTGGGCTTCATTGTTTCCAAAGATGGTATTTATATTGATTTGGATAGAATTAAAGAGATTTTTGATATTCCATTCCCTCATAACAAAAAATCCATGCAGTCATTTTTGGGTCAAATTAACTTTGTTAAAAGATTCGTTCCAGATTTTTCCTAGATTATTTTACCATTGCAAACAATGATTAAGAAAAATTCGGTGTTTAGATGGGGATTTGCAAAAAAAGAGGCATTTGATTCTATCAAACAATTAATAATTAATGCCCCTGCTTTAAGCACTCCCATTTTTTCAAATCATTTCATACTGTATACTCTTGCATCCACCTCGTCTTATGCAACAGTGCTGACTCAGATTAATGATCAAAACTTGGAGGTGCCAATTTCATTTTATAGTTCAAATCTTCAAGGTGTTGAACTTAATTATTCAGAAGTTGAAAATCAAGCCTTTTCTGTGTACAAAGCTGTCAAACACTATAGACCCTTCCTTTTAAAAGCTCACGCAAAAGTTATAGTTCCTTTCTTAGCAGTAAGACAATTACTAATTCAAAGGAAATTAGGAGAAAAAAGGGCAAATTGGGTCACAACATTACAAGAATATGACTTGGAAATCAAGCCAGCAAAGATTGTCAGAGGCCAAGGTTTTTGCAGGTTATTAGCAGGAGCATCCAATATTCAAGAATCAGAAGGTATAGAACACACTGAAGAAATCAATCAGATAAGTATCACAGATCCTTAATCACAATATGTAGATCTGATCTTCTATTTAAAAAATGGATACGTACCTTCTAATATTTCCTATAAAAACAAACGTGCCATTAGATTAAAAGCGAAAAACTTCATAATTGTAGATGATGTACTTTTTAGGCGGAATTATGATTCAATTTTATTAAGATGCTTAGAAAAACTTGAAGTGAAATTTTTTTTGTAGGAGCTACATGACGGACCAGCAGGAGGACATTTTGGAGCTGATACAACAACCCACAAAATCATTAATGCTGGATATTATTGGCCCACCCTATTCAGAGATACTCATGAATACGTAAGGAAATGCCGAAGTTGTCAAATCTCCAGTGGAAGACAAAGAAAACCATATTTCCCTTTGCAACCAGTCAACATTGTACAACCTTTTGAGCAATGGGGATTGGATATCATTGGGGAAATCACTCCACAGTCATCCAAACAACATAACTATATCCTTACTGCTACTGATTACTTTACTAAGTGGGTTGAAACAATTCCTCTGAAGACAACAAACTCTGAAGAAATTATAGAGTTTATATATCAATTCATTATTACCAGGTTTGGTGTCCCAAACGATCTTGTTTTCAATAATGCATCTTATTTCTCTGGAAATTCTATGTTTGAGTTCGCTATCAAAAGAGGATTTAAATTGAAATATTTTGTGAATTATTATCCCCAAGGTAATGGTTTAGCAGAGTCCACCAATAAAAATCTCGTCAAAATCATTAAGCGAACTATTGAGCAGAATCATAAAAATTAGCATAAATTTTTGATATTTGCACTATGGGCTGACATAATAACACATAAGGCTTCCATAGGTACTTCTCCATTTAATCTTGTATATGGGAAGGAAGCAGTCCTATCAACCAATTTATTACTTCCATCTCTAGCCTTAGTGCAATTTATTGAAGAAAGTCCCCCATCTTCTATCCAACTAAGACATGATCAAATTTAAAAATTAGAAGAAGAAAGGGAAAATGCCAGAATTGTACATGCAAAACGTCATCAAATTATCAAGTCATCTTTTGATTCAACTTCATCCAGTTCAAAACAATTACAAGTTGGTGATCTAGTTCTGAAATGGGACAAAGCCCATGAGGATAAAGGAAAACACACTAAGTTCCAGAAAATGTGGCTCGGACCATTTCAAATCAACGAAAAGAAAGGCCATTCAACTTTCATATTACAAGATCTATCAGGTAAGAGAGATTCTCTTCCTGTTAATGGCCTTATCTTGAAAAAATTCTTCAATATAGGAGGTAACCCCTTCTCCTTTTGTAAATATTCAATTTTTAGCAAAATTTGTGTTCATAGTTTTTAGGATTATTAGGAAATAAAGTTGTAAGATATCTTCCATTGGCCTTTGCTATATTGAAAAAGTTGCTCAAAAAAAATAGTTTTGATATTTACTTTTAAAATGGAAACCTTAAACAAAAGGAAAATTTCTAGAAAATTAGGTATATTTAGATTCTAAGACCCCATTTTATTTTTGTGAAATCTTCTCGAGATTTAGAAATACTGTAATTCATTTTAATGTTTTCAAATGGCCAAAAAATGGTTATCAATATAAAAACAGAAACTGATTCAATCTTAGCATCTTCAACTCTTACCCTGTCATCCATGCTCTCTTAAGGAGAAAATTGTCCATCCCATTCATCAAAGTTTATGATTACACAGAGTGTAATTCTAAAATATATTTGATATAAAAGATAAGGGGTCTTATTACAAGCCTGCTTACCATGATCATTGGGGAATAGTTCAACTGACATTACCAATACTGCATACCAAACAGGTAATGGCTTGTATTATAAGACAGGGGTCTCATCACGAGCCAACTTGTTCAGTTAAATTACAACTAGTGAATGGATTGTCAAACAAATGACCACCAAACTAGGACAATGCTTTTTTATCTTGCAAAAAAGAAAAAGAAAAAGAAAAGGAATACAAAATATGAAGGCATATTTTTGGATTCATTCTTTTAATTATACTCCGAAATGGATTGGGTTAATGGACGATTAAATGGTTAAAAGGTATCCCTGTCGAGACTATAAACGTTTGCTGGCAGCAGAGGCTCTACCTATGACAAAGGAGTCATTAATAAAGCTAAGTTGGAAAGGTTCTTTGTTTTATCATTATCGACTAATAAAGGCTAATTTAAAACTTAGAATGTATTTAATTTTAACAAGAGAAGAAAATAGCAAAAATATTATTATTAGATTCAGAATTTATGTATACCTAGTTATATTAGAATTCTCCTCTTAGATAAGATTTCTATATAAAGAAAGTTTAAGTATTTCAACATTTTTCAGAGATAACTGTTTCTCCCAGTGAATCGCCAATTGTTGTGCTGTACAACAACCCCCCATTTCATAAATTTTTTCTCTTTAACTATAATATGAAATGGGTCCCTTTTAAATATAGATGTGTGAATAAAATTGGTATCAACTCATCCTTCATCAAAAGGTCCAAAAGAAAAAATATAGTGTAAACCTTTTGAACAAATATAAATCGGTCTTATGAAATAAATATATAATTCTTTATTATTGCGATAAAGCGATCGCAAGATCACATATCGCAACAACAAGGAATACATAATGCAAAGACCCATTGATTTACCCCGATCCAAAAAGTGAATAACTATTGGTTATTGGGAAAGGAAAGCAAGTATAACAAAAGGCCCTCCCACTATTTCTCCGATGCGATATCGCTATCGACAATCGGGGATGTAGTGCACCACACGTTAAAGACACCTTTAAAAAATCCCGATGCGATAAGGTGTATCACCATCGGGGATTAGGGATTTTGCAATGACACAAATATTACTACTCAAGCATTTCTCCGATTGCGATCCGATAAAGCAAGGCACGAGTTTCAAAATAGATTGAAAAGGCTTGCTTGTATTATTTTAGATTATTATTAAAAGCCTTCCTGTTCCCGATAGTGATTTACTTGTGATTATCGGCCAAAAACTCAAGCCACGCTTGAATGAATCATTCGGCGTATAAACGATATGATGGGTATTTAAAATGGTTGACACGTTAAAGTGGCCAATTAATGAAGCAGTTATGCCGAGATCTCCCCTGAGATTGTATCTGCGGAAGTATTATTTTAATATATCATTATTCGTTAATTGATATAACTCTTTCATATTGGCTCGCATCACCTATTCTCTGTATTACATTCATTTTATTCCCTGCGCAGAGCTCTGCCGAAGCAACAAATTCAAGCCAAATGGGGAAGAAATCCAAGAGATTTGTGGCAACATCATCTCTCGCAGTAACAGGGAAATCTACCGCTGATCCAGGACCAAGCAAGAAGGGATTGATTTCAGACACTACTTGTCTTGGCCTCGGCAACACAAGCCGACAAAGCATACATAATTTAATTGAAGCTGAAGAGCCTGAAACGGTATCGGTGCAAGCTACTACAGATTCAACTAGAAAGTCAGAGGCTTCCCTGAAGGACTTAGTTGACTCATATCTACACTGAATAGCAGCTCGAGAAAAAATTCTTCCGTATATATATGTAGTGCGATGGGAAGTAGAGGAAATCCCTGTTATGAATAGAACATTCTGCATAGTCGACGGAATAGTCTCCGGATCGTTCCAACCTGATGATTTAAGAAAAATGTATCACTTGCCTGAACCACAAAAGAAATACAATAAAGCATTTCTAGAGAAGTTCACAAGTGAGAATGAAACTGAATCGGCCCCAATTCGGGAGTGGAGAGAGAACCCCGCAAGGCACAAACATGAATCTTTAGGTAAGTACTCTGTAGATTCATTATGTTCTCCTTACTGTTACGCCGGGGCCATGATGTGTAGGATTTAGGGATTACATGATTCTGCAAAATTCACGATTGAAATGGTTCCTTTAATGGAAGCAGCAGTTAATAGTGAGATAATGGATTGGGGAAATATATTGTCAGATAAGTTAGCTACTGCTATTCTTGAGTTTAGAAATAAAACTCGCGTGACCGAGAGGTCTATTCCTCCATTTTATTTTAGTGCTTATATTTTAGATACTCTTTGTTTCAACTCTGAATTTCTTGTACTGGGGTGGAGATGGACTCCACAAGACCCCATGCCAATTCACATTTATCACCAAAAGCTGTGGAAAGCACACTATAAGGACCACCTGTATCAAATTTGTAATGGCTTTATGCTGCCTATTTACCGTGCCATTTTTGACAAGCTTGCCCCGAAGATTTCTTCACAAGCAGAGATTGACCTAACTGCTCTAGGAAACTAGTTTGGGGATGATAAATTCACAGACATAAGGGTTTTTGGTAGCCTTGCCAGGCCTCATGTCCTTCCTCTCTATGTACTCGACAAGCTGTTAGCCCGAGAATTAGCCTATCAAATTACGTCCGCAGGAACATCCAAGACTCTGAGGATTTCAAAAAAGCAAGCTTGGCCTAATTTTCCTCTAAGATGTGGTGTTTATACTTTGCACGACTACAAGCATGCGGAGAAGGAAGCAGATAAAATAAACATGGTAAATCTTGCTACCATTCCTAACAGGCTATTTGACCCAAGGAAAGTCGTCTACAATGTGCTTGAACATGCCAAGTTCACAAGGTTTGATCATAAGGAAGATGATTTTGATGACTTATTTTCTTCGGCAGAGTCATTATTCCAGGTCCAAGCACTGGCTAAAATAAGATATAACGATGAAGGGCTAGTAGAATTCAATAAACTCAGAGAACAGAGGTTGCAAAATCTGCCTCTAGATTTATTAGCTACTGCCCCGACAACACAATCAAGCGAGCCTGAACAACAACTCATCGAAAAACCTCCTGCTGCATCAAATATTCTCGAGACAGATAAAGAGAAAGAGCAGGAGAAAGTACAGGAGGAAGAGCAGAAAAAGGAGCAGGATAAGGGCAACGAAAATATCAATGTGGATACCCAGATTGAGCCGAAACTACTCCAAGAATGGCAGTAATTTGACTCCATTATAAGCAATCTGGAAGGTCCAAAAGGTGTTGATACACCCAAAGCAACATATACACAGGATACAATGTCAAAAAAGGTTCCGAATGAAGGAACCAGCGGCCTACCCCCTAACACGAATTTAGAAATAATTCCAAAAGATTCCTTTGATAAAATAATTTTGTAGGTGGAGGACATACCTCCATTAGATGTCTTTTACAGTCCAAAACACAAGGCTGTAGTGAAAAGACAACGGAAAAGGAGAAGACTTGATCAACCTTCCCTATTCCTAGAGCAAACTGAGACAACTAATGTAGTTTGGAAAGAAGAGTTTGATCCTTCTGATGACCTAACAAAGCTTTCCCAGTATGTCGAAGCTTATTCGGTAGCCACTATGGACAAGGCATCGGAAGTGAGTAATCTAATTAAAGAAAAAGACTAAGTAATTATTTTGTTGCAAACACATATGTCTGAAGCACAACAGAAAGTTCAACAGTTGGAACATCAATTATCAACACATCAACAATTAAACAATCAATTGAATAAGCAGTTTCTTGAAGAAAAACAGAGAATAGACTCAAGCGCAATACAAAAATAGAAAGAATTATCAGAAGCATTGGAAAATTTAAAGACGATGAATGAACTAATGGCAAAAACGAAATATGAGCAAATCGCTCAGCTATCACTTCAAATAGAGAAGTTCAAGAGTCTTCCACAACCTGCCGATTTTAGAACAAAAGCGCTAAAAATTAACAAGGCATTGGTGACACAGTTAAGACTGTTATGTCATAATAATTCTCAGGTTGAGCCCCTTTGTGATATAACGACATCAATAGTTGACCAATCAGTTGATGCTAGACAAGATTTGTAGCAGGCCGACGAGACCCTGACAAAATTTCTTGCTTGGCAAGACACTAATGAGGGACAGGCAGCAGATCTACCCAAAATCCTAGAATCGCACAAGGAGATCCTATTCTTAGAATTGCATTCACAGCTGATGAAGGCAGAGAGAGAAGTTTCCAGATGTAGATTATCTACAAGTAACTTAATTGAGTTAATCAATAACACTCTCTATCTGTCTAATATGATTTCACAATGTACCCCAGGTAAATTGCTGTCAGCTAAGACATTGGAGCAAGCATGCAATCAGGAGTTGGAGAAGAATGGAAGGTTAATCGCAGGCATCCAAAGTTTAACTTGGGACAACTATTGGTTGTTCTTAGTAAAACCATACAGTCAAAGGTCCGCCCTCAAGTGTCTAACCAATGCGATCGGTTGTATCATTCCCGAGATACATGATGCCACATACTCAGCCCAGCTCCATTCTCGTCTAAGCCGCTCTCCAGAATTGGAACTGATGCTCGCAATCTGCCAACTCAGAACAAAGGGAGAACAGCCGAAATGATGAATCATGCTACCGACTACCAAAAACCCTATTGTGGAGAAGATATTCAAGATCTAGTTGTACCAATTAAATAACATTTTATTTTTGTAGTTAGTTAGTTTAATTAGTATTTATAGACCCTTTCATGCATTTAGAAAGGGTCCTCAGTTTTTGTATAAGACTCAAACCTGGAAGTTGCACGATTGTGCTTTCGGTATATTTTTTTATAAAGACTAGACCATTATTCCAAATTCTAACAAAGAAAATTTTATGGGATGTGCACTATTGCCTTGATATGAAAGTATCTCTGAGTTGGAAAAAGGAATTCGAATTGCGATTGATATCGGGAATGATTTAGAGCACATATGGTACTACTATCTATGATATAGTTTCATTCTTTTATGTGAGTCGTTATTTGATTACTCTTGCTATCATTGAATATATGTATGTGTTTTCAATAGAATTCCTTATATTTTTCACTATTGGATGTTTAAGGGATGTTATTCTTTTAATCATATATGTATCGGTGATATATAAAGGATAAGTGTAACACTGTTTTATTGATTACTTTGTTCAACTATTTGAACAAAGTAATTATTATATGAATGAATGTCTTTGTTTATCAAATAGAGTCATCTATATGCTTATTTGTGAATAGAGATTATCAAACGTTACACTTAGAAATAGAAATTTCCCAGGATAGGATAGTTATTCATATTTTTACTTTTTAGATTAAATCATTCATCCATTACCATTTTATTAGAAAACCACTCATTTATCCATCCCCTTTTATTCATCATTGGGAAATTGGTCCCATTATTTCCAGTCGAAGCCACCACACCAAACGAAAAAGGAGCTGCATTAAGGTCCGGACCGGGTGGTTTTCCCCGATGTTGTTGCAGCGATTTTCGAGGCATCAACAGGGGCATGACACTACCCCTTTGGATATTAGAAGTGAACTACAAAACTTGGAGAATTTGGCTGCCAGAGATTGCCATGTTATATTAGACTTAGAGCTCCTAGAGGAATTTTGGTATTTGGTTTTGGACCCTGGTCATACCAGAGGCCATAGGAAACAATATTTGTAGGTCCTTTCCCTTTACTGGAAAATGAAGACTTTTATGGGTAGAATCCTTATGGAAAGACAATTAGACTAGTATAACATTTTCACTAACTTAGCAAACCTTAAAAAGGAGCAACACAATATGAGGTTTCACATGGAACAAATGGACAACCGCCTAGCCTAAATTGAGCGTCATATCCCTTGTATTGATATGTCAACATTCCCTTCAAGATCCAGTGCAAGAGACCCAAAAAGCCAATTAAATATTCAGTCTCAGTTGATTGGTGTGCTCGATTGATTTGTTTTGGTTTGATGTTTCTTTAGAAACTCTAGTTAGGTTACAAATTCTATCACTGTTAAAATTTTGGACTTGTTACTCGGTTAATAGATGGTTAAAATACCCAGTTTCCCACTAGGCAGGTTTAGACCATCAGGTAAACAGTATTGATGGAAAAAATGGGATGAATGATGTATTATTTCTGTTTTTGTGGAAATGAAAGACAACACACATTAACTTGCAAAAAAAGAGAGCTTGATTTTCAAACATAACTTAAATTTAATCAATAATATAATATCATCCATGTTCATTATTTTCAGGAGCCTCATTATTGCCTTCTTCCATAGCATTCTATGCTTTCATTTGGTCATTTTACTCTCCTATTGGATCTTTGATGTGAGCAAATATCTAAATTAGCCCTTTCCAATCATTCCCTCTAATGGTGTTTGAGGTTCATTTTCCTTTTTTTCCACAGTGATGCATTAAAATCCCCATTTTCTCAAACCAACTTTTCGCATTGCATTTGGAAGAAATTTAATAACATTAATTATTTGCTAAATAACACTCCATTGTAGTGGGTCTTTTTCAATCGCTATGCAATTTTTTCCTTTTTATAAGCAATATGCTAGTATTCTACCTAATCATCAAGTGCAAAAGAAATAATTAAGTAAATTATTTAAACATGAAAAAGAAGAAGGTTTGAAATTCAATTTCATATCATAAAACTTACCTGAACCTGAAGACAAATCCAAAACTCAATCTCCTTCATTTGAAAATTGTTATGAACATAAATGATGTAAAAATAAATAAAAATAGATAATAAGTAATAATCATAATAATATAAATATAATAATAAATAATAAGTAAATTAACTAATGGTTAGTTAGTTAATAATGAAAAGACATGTCTTAGAGACATACTTGTTTGTGAAAGGGTACTTACATGGCTATATATATAGGACCCTCATTGTCATTTGTACTCATCCTACATCAATTCTTTATATAATATACAATTTACATTTACTATCCTACATTGGATGTATTTGTCTACGAAGTATTTTAAATATTTTCGTTGCGTATATGACTTTTGGTTGTTACATTGGTATTAGAGGTGTTCAATCCTCTGGTCGTTCAATCGCTGCACAGATTCGTGTTCTCTGATCTAGGTCTTTGACCGTCAAATTCATTAACATTACTTTCGTTGAAGTGTTTTGCTAGAAGAATTTGGAGTTACAAGAATCTGGAGTCTTTTCCGTTTCACTATCAAGTATTTGGCCATTCAATAATAATTATAATAATAAAATTAATATATATATATATATATATATATATATATATTATATATAAATTATATATATATAATAATAATAATATATAATATATATATATATTATATTTATATATTATATATATGGAGAGAAAATAAAAAGTCAAAAACAAAATTAAAAAGAAATAAAGAAAAAAATCAATTTAAAAAAAGGAAAAAATAAAATAAAATAAGTATATATAAAGATTAAGAAATATTTTAAAAATGAAAAAAGAAGTTCTACATTATTGATAAAAAATTCATAATAAAGATAGGAGGGAATCTTTCTAAATATATTTAAAGAAGGAAGAGAAGATAATATTATCTTGATTCTTCATTAAGTGGTTGACAAGCCCTTGGTTTTAGAAACACATGGTAATTGCCCGTGGTATTTTAAAAGTAGAAGAAAACCAAAAGGAATACAAAATCTCTTTATGTGAATGGTAAGTTTTACTGTTACGTGGAAAACGTTAACGTAGGTTTTAGAAACCAACCCATGGTAATTGCCCAGTATTTTAAAAGTAAAATAAAAACAAAAGAAATACAAAATCTCTTTATGTGAATGGTAAGTTTTACTTTTTATGAGGAAAACGTTAATGAAGGTTTTAGAAACCAACCCATGGTAATTGCCCATGGTATTTAAAAATTAAAAGAAAAACAAAGGGAATACAAAATTTCTTTATGTAAATGCTAAATTTTTACTTTTTATGTGGAGAGCATTAACCGAGTCAAAAGTACATAAGTGAACATATATTTTATAATATACATCAAAGGTGAATAGCCATGTTTCACTAGGGTTGTAAATTTTCAAAAAGAAAAAAAAAAATATTATAAATAAAAGATATATAAAGTGAAGTATTATATTATAAAGGGGTATTTAAAGAAAAGTTCAAGTCATAAAATCATTGAAAATATATATAAGTACAAAGCTGGTATTATTATAAAAAGTTACATAAGGAGAAAATATCAGTTAAGAGCTTACGTTAAAGTGAAGTTGAATTAAAGTTTAACGAGTTATATGAAATTTAAAAAATAAGCACAAAGGACAATAAGATATTTAAAAGAGGTCAATTGAAACAATATTTAAATATTCTTTTTAAAGTACAAAAGGAAAAAAAAAATGCGTAAGTAGAATTATATAAAAAGAATACAAAAGAGTTTTGAAATATTAAGGATAATAGGAAATTGGATTAAAAGAGTTTTGAAGAATTTTTTTTATATATATATATATATATATTAAAAAGGCACTTTTAAAGGAGGCTTGAAGTACAAAGTCCAAAGGAACTTTAAATATAATACTTTAAGTCATCTCGACAAAACAAATGGGATCAATTATTGAAAAAAAATGGAGCTCAATTCTAAAATGACGAAGGAAGAAAGGTTTTCCTATAATGGTCTTTCAGTTACAGATCACAAAGTAATTACATTAAAAGGAAGTACCAAAAGAAGAGAAATTAATGTCGCTATCAGCCCAAACAATGATAAAAACTATATCAACATTAACTTGGAAAATCAATTATTAATTCCAGAGCTAAGCATTGGTGTAAAGAAAAACATTTTTGACCAAAACGAGTATAAAATTAGTGATCTACAAGTGACAATAGGTCATTATGACTACATATTTCAATTTCATGTTGTAAGGACGGATAAAAACACTGACATCATACTCAGTGAACCCTGGTTTAAGGATTTGGGTACATTCATGTTAAACATAAAGAAACAAGTTTTGATGTTTCCCTATAAAGGGAAGATGGTCATGTTTCGAGACATTACAAGTAAATCAAAATCAATAAAATCTTCATTAGAAGACCTTAAGTATATCTCAAATTTGATGTTTCAAGATAACGAAAAACTATATCAAAGAAGCAAAAAGAGTTTAAAGAAGTCAACTGTAGCAAGGACAAAGAAATTTCACGCCTCAAAGATCACCAAGAAAATCTACTTGAACAAGTCAAGAAAGCTAAAACATCAAAAAAAGAACTCAAGGAGCGTTTATTAGAACAAGAAGAAGAAAATTTGCGTTTAAAAAGCCTTAACCATACATTAGTAGAACAAATCAAGTGCTTAAAAGACAAGAAGCGTGAAGGCCAAAATAAAGTTGACTCAGAGAATGAGGAATGCGTAGGTCTCAAAAATCATAATCAAAACATGCTCAAACAAATTAAAAAACTTGAGGAAAAGAAGTCATTGGCGAATAGGTTCAAAGAACTTGTCGCAAAGGAAGCTTCAAAATCTCCAGATGTAGCAGTCCAAACTAAAGAAACCGAGATCAAGACAACTAATCTCGCAGTTCAAGCAAATCCAAACCCTATTGAAGTAGAAACGTACTCAGAGGTTGTCATTCAAACGGAGGACACCCCAAATAAAGATTTAGTAGTTAAGTCAACAACAACAATGCGTGATGGAAATCAGGAACCTGTCATAAAAACGTTAAAGGAAGTTCAAACAAGACAAACTCCTTATCTACATCTAAATCACAAGAGTAGACACCTTAATCAATCTACAAATCTGTATCACTCAGAACATAAACAACAAAGTTATGTTACAAAGAATATTGAGGTGAGCTCAATTCAGTGTACTGATAACAAGATTCCAGTGATAAGAAGATTCCACAAAAGGTTAATCTAGGATGGTCCGATCCATTCTCAATAAGACAATTTTATATATCACTCCAAGGATCATATCTACTTGTATCGACAAAGATGATTGTTCCGAGACGAGAAGACATTCGTAGTAGAAAAGATATCAAGCCATTTCATCAACAGGCTTTGAGGACAAAGCTTTTTGAAGGAGAAGGCAATGTTATGAACATAAATTATGTAAAAATAAATAAAAATAGATAATAAATAATAATCATAATAATATAAATATAATAATAAATAAAAGTAAATTAACTAATGGTTGGTTAGTTAATAATGAAAAGGCATGTCTTAGGGACATGCTTGTTTGTGAAAAGATACTTACCTGGCTATATATACAAGACCCTCATTCTCATTTGTACTCATCCTACATCAATTCTTTTATTCAATATACAATTAAAATTACTGTCTTACCATGCATGTCTTTGTTTACGAAGTATTTTAAATATTTCCGCTGCGTATACGACTTTTGGTCGTTACAGAGGGAGTCTAATCACTCTCCAATTTTTAAGAAATTCAAAGGGATAGATGACAAGCCAACAAGCCCTTCCAAAATGAACTCCCATTTGTTAAAAGCAAAGGAATTTGTTTCTCCTGTAAATAAGAACTAGAAAAGTTATGACCCCCATGTGGGTACTTCGACAGCAAGCCAGTTTAAAACCAACCTCAAACTCAAGAATGGGCCTTCAAAAAAGGACAGGTTGAGGATCTTGAACTTCAAAAAGTAGAGAAGGAGCTACTCTCATTATCAAATAAAGGGGATGAAGGATTCACCAATTCTTATTCAAGGGAGGCAGTGTTTCGGGTTGACGGTACGTGAATATCACTCTTAAAAGCAAAGGAAGTAGCTTGGAGACTTAAAAGCAAGGAAATTTGGTTGAAGAGTGGCAATAAAAATACAAAATTCTTCCAAGATTTTGTCAATGGTTGCAATTCTTTCAACAATATCTAGTCCATGGAGGATCATGATGGGAATGAACTCTCAAGCTTCAAAGAGATGGCCGATCTTGGGAAGAATCATTTTCACAAACTTTTCAAAGCACCTAAAGGAGTCTCTCTTGCAGAGATAGTTCGAGTAGAACAAGCCTTCCCAAGTTTTGTCGAGGAGGAGGAGAACAATTACTTGTGAAGGAAGTATCAAACGCAAAACTCAAATCGGTTCTTCACTCCTTTCAAGGGATAAAAGCCCGAGCCCTGATGGATGGCTAGTTAATTTTTTTTCTAGAACTTTTCTAGGCTTTAATTCCTATCTCTCTGTGCAATTGCATCTATAAAGTCATTGCAAAAGTTATAACCATGATACTGAAACCCATTTTATCCAAATCCATCTCTAAGACGTAATTTGGCTTCTTATAAGGTCCTCAAAATCATGAAGCAATTAGTGTGGTACAGGAAGGCATACACAGAATTAAAATGCATAAGATGAAAGAGGTTATCCTCGACATAAACCTCTCAAAATCCTACAACAGGGCCAACTAGTTATATATTAAGCTCCTCTTAACTCACACGAGATTTTGTCCAAACTCTGTGTTAAGATAATGAGTGGTCTTCAATATGTGTCTTTCGCAATTCTTATAAATGGCTCTGCATCCCCATTTTTCCACACTCATAGGGGCCTTAGGCAAACATGTCCGCTTTCTCCTCTCCTCTCCATGTTGGTGGCAAAAGGCTTAAGCATACTAATAGAAGAAACAAATAGGAGAGGTGAGATCAATGGTTAAATCATCGCTCAAGCTTTCACTGTTACTCATCTATTTTTTGTAGATGAGATCTTATTTTTTGTAATGGATCCTTTTGAGATGTAAATGAGATTCTTAAAATTCTACCTATATTTGGGAAAGCCACTATAATGATTATAAATGACAAGAAATCCACCATCCCTTTTCACAACCTAAATGATAGGGAAAACGAGTACTTCAAGTAGAACTTCTCATTCGATCATAAATTTCCAGCTGAAGGTCTAAAATATTTAGGCTTCCATCTCAAACCAAATAGCTACAACAAAGAGGATTGGAATTGGCTTTTAGCTAAACTATGTTGTTGTTTCAGGTGGTTATCCAAAGCAAGAAGGCTAGTCTTGCTAAAATCTGTTTTAGAGGCAACTCTAGTTCACTGGATGCCTCTAACTTGGATACCCAAATGTATCTTGCAAAAAGCAAGAAGACTCTACTTTAGGTTCCTATGGGTTGGCCATAAAGAACAATATGTTCTTCCTTCGGTGAAGTGGAATTGGATAGCAACGCCAAAATCTCTCAAAAGGTGGGGGCTAAAATATATTTTTCTTTTCTCAAAATCCTTGGTTGCAAAATGTGGTTGGCAGCTTCTATCATCCCATAACCTTTGGACTATAATTGTCACGCATAAGTATGTTGATCCAATTACACTAGAAGACTCAAACAAACATCTCTGTCATTTGGAGGGCCACTTTGAACCAGGGTTGCGAGGGAGCGCCCCACCACCCCCCCAGCCCCTCACGACCCGCTCCCAATTCGAGGGAGCGATTTTAGAAGCACACTCCCGGCAAATATTTTTTTGCAGTAATATTCAAAATGCAATTTGATATGTGATTCATGGTAATGTTAAATTCTTAGAGTAAAAGTGGCATTCTCCTTAATCTTCATTTTCATCCTTTTACTTAAATTTCTAACATTACCATGAAATGACTCAGGATGTTTGAGAGTGGTTCCAACCTCATTGGGTTTCGTATGGAGAAAGTAGAATTTTATATTTCATTCAAAATCCAGCAGACTTATCAATTTTTTAGGATTTCAGGATTAGGGGGATTGCATTGTTTCCATTGGATTTTGTCATGTATTAGGGTATGGAACTCGTATTTAACCAAGAGCACCAATCCCTCTGTGTACCTTGATGCTAGTGACATTGGTTGTCGAACTCCTCTATCATGACCCTCCTAAAAATGTATGCATCACTCAAACAAAATCTTGACTTGACATGCTATGTTTTTTCTATTTTATGTTAACACTTAGGGGGTGATATTAATGACAAAGGTCCCTATACAAATCCGAAGGTAATGACAAAGATACCTTTGGATATTAATGCTTAGAGGATGATATTAATGACAAAGATCCTGATTTTCCAAGAAGACTTAAAAATTAGACATTTCTCGTGGCAGCAAGAGGCGCAAGCATTAGCAATAGAAAATAGATTTACTTGTTTTTTCTAGTTTGTAGTAGTTTTTATAACTATTGACTCTTTCATATTTATTAGGATATTTTTGGTAAACAATATATTACAATTTAAGTTTGAAGTTTGAAGCTGGTAATTATAACTCATTAGTAATGAATTATGAATATGATGCTTTGTGAAATTTGAAAGTTGTTTCATTCCATTTCATTTTATAACATTTCAATTTTCATTTCATGTTAGATATTATTTGTTGTAATGGTTACACTTAACTTACAAGTACAACTTTGGTGATCAATGATGATAAATGTTATATATTGAATTTTGAAAGCTTGAAACTTTAATATTGATGAATCATGAGACTCAATATGTTGTATGTTACTATGTTACTAACTTATGGACGTGATTGATGATGATTATAACTTTTAGATGATTGTTGTTATATGGTTCAATTTATGATTTTATTTTTTTATATCTAATTCATCATTCTACATGCTTTTGTTGACATATATGCATCAAAATATAAAAAACATAAATATATATAATATATATATATATAAAAAAATGCTCCCAAAATCGCTCCCAAACTAGGAGCTTCTGAAAACGTCGCTCCCGCTCCCAAGTAACCTTGCTTTGAACTCCTTCGACCTCATAGGCTTGGGTCTGGCTTGGTTTGTTGGCAACAAAAGCACAGTGAGTATAGGGGTTGACCCCTAGGGGTTGGGTCTGGCTTGGTTTGTTGGCAACAAAAGCACAATGAGTAGCAGGGAGAGACACATCTTCTCACAAGCTCTTATTTAATTCTTAAGAGACTCAGACATTTTAAACCTATCACATCTGGAAAATCCTGCAAATTCATCAATTTGGAGGGAAGGATGGAAGTCTGCAATGCAACTTCAAATTAAGGAATCCTAATAGGAGGACTGGTCAATATATTTGGAGGCGCTCCAAGATAGCCATATTAGACTAACATATAGGGAAGAAGAATCGGTTTGGATATTCTCCCCTTTTGGATCATATTCTCTAATGCTACATTATATTTGACTAAACATAGACAGCGTTATGGAAGAACCAAAATGGTGGTGGAAATAAGTGTGGCGAGCTAAATGCCCAGCTAAATCTCACATTTTTATGTGGTGTGTGCTAGAAAAGGGTTCCAACTTGGGATATTATGCAATGAAGATTTAAAATAGGTTGAGAGTGGTGTTAGTTGTGTAAAATGCATGAAGAATCAATTACCCATCTTCTTTTAAGGTGCACATTTACTATTCAGATTTGGAACAATTATTGCTCGACCCTCAAACGGGCATGCATCTAAAATGGCATCTTCGTAGAGGAGGCATGGAGATCTTGGTGCCCTTCTCCAACAGCTAGAATTTTTCGATCCTTGTCATTAATCAAGTGTTGGGGACTCTGCCTGGCTCAAAACAAAGCACTTTTTTAGGACTTATCATATTGTCCTCTATGTGTTGTCGGGGAAGGCCTTGCAACCCTATCTCATTATCCACAAACCAAAGAACTCTCCCATCCCTGGTGTCAAAACAGAGGAGCCTGATAAATCAACCTCGTGGGTATAATTTGACAGGGCATCACAAGAAGAAAATATGAAAGGTGGAGGTGGAGTTATCTTATATCTCTCTAAGAAACATTTCTATAAAATTAAAATGGGTTTTGGCAAGAGATCTAATAATGGAGCAAAACTTTTGGCATGCAAACATTTGTTGCGATTTGCAAAAGAGAAAGGATGCAATAAAATTCAAGTTTTTGGTGACTCTCTTCTAGTGATTAATTGGACAATGGTGCACAACTATGTGGAAATATTTTTCTTGCCCTAATTTTAGATGAGGTTTTGAGGATAAATCAACATTTGACAATGTTTTATGTGCACTTGTTTTCAAGGAAAGGAACACTCAAGCGGATTGCTTATCAAGTTAAATCTTGAGTTATATTTATGACATATTGTTTAGCAGCAAAACACAAATCTTTTGAATATTATCATAGGTCCTTTACAAAGGGAAGGAGACTTGTCAAATCTATGAGCTCCTAATTATTTCCCCTCTCCTTTTATTTTTTGTTACAATTTCTATTTCTTGATAGTGATACAATACATTTTTGAACAATTTTTAAAGGTGACGTTCCACTTTACATCTTCTACAGACTCTGAACATGTAATCACAGGGAAGTGATAAACACTTCTTCACAAGGCTTAGTCAATTTGATAGATCCACAAAGATCTCATTTACAACACATAGTGACGTGTATATGCAAAATGTAATTTTGTATCATTCTAAAAAATTAAACAAATTACACTTTTTTTAGGAGGAAGAAAAAATTGATCCATGTCTAAACGCAAATTCTTTATGAAAAATCTTGGTTAATTTTTGCATGTTAAATATTTCTTCCTTTAAATACATAGGATAACTCCTAGTGTGCATCTCCTATTTAATTTCTCCCCTCATGGAAAATATAGTTAGGGTTTTATTAAGTGGAAAAAATAGTTTCCCCCTGACTCCAATCATGTGTCACTTATCTTTTAAAGTTGCCCTAAAACTTCATTACTCAATTAGAATTAGGCAATGTGGAAAAAGTCGAAGTTAGGATTAAATCAGCAAGGGTCCAAAAGTTGAAAAAGTCGTTAGAGTCTGGAGTTTTTTGAAAAAGTCAACGAAATGTCGGCAAAATTAAAAAATATATATATAAAAATATTCATTTTTTAAAAAATCTCTCGACTTTTTCAATAAAATCCCGATTTTTTCAAAATAAAATTAAAAATCATTAAAGAAACTACCTCATTCATAATTTTTTGGAAAAAACCCGATTTAATCCCGACTTTTTCAACTGGGAAAAAATCAGCAAAAAATCAGCCAATTTAATCGACCAGCCAGAAAAATCGCATTTTGGGGATTTAATCCCGATTTTTTCCCGACTTTTTCCACACTGATTAGGCACTAACAAAATTTTGTGCTGACCAAAATGTTGAAAAACTATATATTTCTCTTCATTTTTATTTACCTAGACCCTTAAGGGAAATCATTAGGGTTGTCTCCTAAGGCTGAATTCATTTAGAGCATTGTGGATGAGTGTTTGTAGAAGGAAAACCTAAGATTTATCTTCGTAATCATTTTTAATGCAAAGTCTAGACTTATCAATGGTAAATCTTCCCCTGCGAGGGTTGTCGTCATCCTTCTCTAGGTAATTGTATATCTTGTAAACCCTAATCCTAACCTAGATTCAACATGAGGTTGATTTGCTCTTATTTTTTGTTGACTAAACATCCTAGCAAACTTTATCTTTCACTCTTATGTCTAGGTACTCCGTTGTTGTTGTGTAACAAAAAATCATAGGTGCATGATATGCTTTTCCTTATCAAGAATATTATCTTCACTTAGCCTCATATATCTGCATCACCTTGAATTCTAAAATTTAATATATCCTTATAAGTTAGTACTAGGAAACCTCCCTTGTGGTGAAATTCCACTAAAGAGGAGAAAGAAGTTTATTGAGGTGACAGTAACAATCTCTCTCATTGTTGCTACAAGGCCTTGTGAGTCGTCTCACAAGCTCTGCTAGATTTTGCAACAACAATGAGAACCTAACTATAAGCCATATTTTTAAATATGCCACCCTTGCTTATATTTCATCTAATTTGGTTTCAATTTCACATCCCACAAAACAAAGTCAGCATTTCCAACACAAAATAACATAAGCGACTATGAGACAATTATATTATAAGCCAAAATATTTCAAACTAACATGGAAAGGACATTTATTTAGATATGAATGTTCATTCTATGTTACATTTTGGTCGTCTAAAATATAGAAACAAGAGGCACAATTAGAACAAATTTGGTAACCAAGATATGATATACATTGGAAACCAAACAAAAACAAACTTACAGAGAATCGAGTGAATCCCGAATTATGGGTTTTGGCACTTGGGTGGACTGCAAAGGCACATACATCTATATTCGGTTTCAAGAAGTTTATGCAGTCGTTCTCATCTGCTTTCCTTGATCTAAGTCTGAAATGGTCTATGGAGATCTCCTTGTCATATTTTTGCCCAAGATTTTGAAAATGACAAATAAGTGAGCACCCTTCAATTCTGAGTTCTTCAACATCCCACCATGCTCCACAATCAAATGCCTCCAATACTGAAACAATGAAAAGAATCATAATTTTTAAATTGTGTGAAAAAATTGATATGTACAAGAGTAATAAAACAAATTCTTAAATATTGTTTCAATAATTCAATGATAATCTTAATACAATGGCTCACTTAACTTTTCGCATGAACTGTTACAATCGGATTTTCATAGGGATCATGATGTATAACACAATAAATGTACTTACAAATTTTTTCCATTGATGTCTTCAAATGTGGATGTTTTATGAACTGTTTTTTGTGCCTTTCAACTTTTCAAGATCAAATCCACTACTGCAGGAAAACTAAAAATGTATTAAAATATTAATCAACTTTCATATCTGCAAAAAAGTTTAACAATTCTAAACTTCAAGGGAATCATGCATGCTTTCATACATACATGAAAGGATAAACGTTGGTTGTCCTACAATCAAATAGAAATATGTCAAATTTCCATTAGTCAATGCACCCCGACATGAACAATTCAACTTGAAAAACATATATAATTATGAGCAATCTACAGATTAAAGACTACCATTCAATGCATGTGAAGATATCTTAAACTGAAACAACAAAAAGACAAGATCAACATACCCATGCAACTCGTTAAGGATCTAAAATGATCACTCATTACGTGTATAACAAATAACAACTATTTTATTAGACATTAAATGACAATTGTAACACGTGTTAAACGGAAAGCATAAAACTCATTTGATAATGGATGCTACAGCTGCAATGTGCATTCAATAACACATTTAATCAGTAATAAATAACATATGCGACTGCCTTTACCCGTTAATGGCAGTTACAGATATTAATAGTAGGTTGTCCCACATGCTTGGGTTTACAATAAATAGGTGGAAATAATATCTCAAGATCAATAGAAGAGGCTTCAGATTAAAAGACGCCTCAATGCTGCAAACCCCCTGCATCTTTTAAGAGAAGCGTACTAAAATCCCTAATTTTCCATTGCTCACACAATCATCATTCAAGGGGACATTGCTATAGAATATCTTTTGAAATTCAAGTAGACACCATTTCGAAATTCAAGGTGTTGTTGCTATAAGATATCTTCCAGAATTCAACTAGACACCATTTCGACATTGTCGAAACGAAGAGATTCACTCCCACTAAAACGCGCCAGTACAAGACAATTTCTCCATTCCCACATTTGCTTTTTAGGAAGCGTTAGCCAGGAAGTTTTATCCTCGATACCAAATAGCCAAAATTGGTGGTCTCATTACCAACGCCTATCCCGATTGTTGTAAAAAAAACCTTCCAGAATTCTCAAGAAGGCCCTGAGAAATATCATTCGCTACCAAGGAATCATCTACAAGTGAGTATTCCTCTCTAGAAAGTTATATAAGATTATATTATTTAACATAGACATCAAAATATTTTATTTATCATTGGATGGGTGAAAGTGAAATATCAACAAACTAAGTGAGCATAATGAGAATGTTAATGCCATTATTAATGTTTTTAATAAAAAATAATCAAATATGTTTAATGATTTATGTTTTTAATATAGTTTTTCTTTTAAAGTATTTTTTAAGAGACACTTGTCAACTATAAGTTGAGCATGGACAAAATTACACATCACCCTCGTATTGAATTGTAGAATGCTGAATTATAGAATGTTCCTCTCAAGTCAATCAAATATGTTTAATGATTTATGTTTTTAATATAGTTTTTCTTTTAAAGTATTTTTTAAGAGACACTTGTCAACAAGGACAGAATTACACATCACCCTCGTACTGAATTGTAGAATGTTGAATTATAGAATGTTCCTCTCAGGTCAATCAGTTCAATCAATGATTTGGTTCAATCACAATTTAAAAATCAAATTATTTATTAGATATCATTTTTGGGGATTCAACTGCCTTAAATAAGTCATTCATCTATGCCCATTTCCATGAGTGGTAGTTGACTAATTTCTCATGCTTTTTGAATAGTCCACTTAAAACTGGTTGCATGGCTAATGCTCACAAAGGTGAAGAAGTGAGATTGAAACTAGTGAAATGAATCACATAGTGTCAATCATCACTTCCGGGGCTTGCACCCAATAACCAAAACTTCCCAAAAAATCACCCATCCCAAATCGCCTCTAACTCAAAAGTGCTTAACTGTAAAGTTTTTAATACTTAAATTCAAATTATTATTATTAAAAAGTAAATTTGATGCGGGAACATGTAATTTGTCCGCTATTAGACATCTCTTTGTCAATTGACGCATCCGACCTAAAATGAGACGTTGTTGTGTCCGTGATTTAGTTCGTCAATAGTTTGCGTTCGAGGCGACTGAGTGTTCGTGATTTAGTTGGCCATTCACTTGCATTCGAGGGGATTAATTAAATTGTTTTATTAAAATCATCCAAAAAAAAGTTTTTCGATATGATCAGTTATTCAAATTACAATTCTGATAATAATTTAGATCAGTCTAACAATAATATTTATACACAATTGTGAATTCATAAAATTACATTATCATTTCAATTATCAAATTTTGAATCAAAATCTCACCTAAAAGTAAAAAGGATTAGCTTAATTATTAAAAAATATTTGCTATTGAGTCAATTTTTTTCGAGTTAGATTCAGTGATACAAATATTCCCAAATCGGAATCATATAACTTTGCAAAGAAATTATTGCAAAGTTATTTCCAAAATCATACTACATTGCAGAATCAAGGTCGCATAATCCACTTGAGACTTATCAACATTGCCATGCAGTTATTATGTGTTGGCTAGTTTCAAGAAATTTCTTTTACCCATCCAAAATTTTAATGGTCAGGTTGATGCTCTATCCAAAGAACCCTTGAATATTGGTATGCTCATTACTAAAGAATTTAAGGGCAAGATCCTTACTGGCCAAAATGAAATCTGCTCCAGTGACTTGTGAGGTTCATATTTGAATACTGGTAGTAGCATGCAGAAGACATTTTGAAAATCTGTACTGGAACTAATTTTGGTGACTATAGTTACTCAGAATCATTTTTCAGATTTAGTGATTTTCCTTTGCATCATCTGTTTCCTCTCTTTTAAAACGCCTTTGGAATTTACTTTTTATTTTAAGTTATAAATTTTTCCCAAAAAAATTAGAAATATAATAAATTCAACTAAATTTCAGAGGAAATCAACACTACTACTACACAGAGAAGTATAAGACAACAACTTTTAAATTTTGAGGTTTTTGGATATGGATTGAAGTCATAGAGGGGAATTCCCCCTCTAGGTCCCAAAGCACTCACCTTCTGCATTTTGTTCTCAATGCTTGGGAAGACTCCAAAATCCCAACCTACACAATTTGTGAAAGTCTCGAAAACATCGCAAAGGCTCCTTTACCTACCTCTTCACCAAGACACATGGTATTCGCTTTGGTTGACTATGGTTTGATGAATCAGTTCATGGGCATTTAGTCATGTCTCATGTCCATGGGAGAACTACACAATTTGTGAAAGTCTCGAAAACATCGCAGAGGCTCCTTTACCTGCCTTTACCTGCCTCTTCATCAAGACGCATGGTATTGGCTTTGGTTGACTATGGTTTGATGAATCATGGGCATTTAGTCATGTCTCATGTCCATGGAAGACCTACACAATTTGTGAAAGTCTCGAAAACATCGTAGAGGCTCCTTTACCTACCTCTTCATCAAGACACATGGTATTGGCTTTGGTTGACTATGGTTTGATGAATCAGTTCATAGGCATTTAGTCATGTCTCATGTCCATGAGAGACTATGTACAAAGAAATTGGCAAGTGTTAATCAAAGAGAAACTCAGCCATTACTTTCAACAAAAAGGTTTATACACCTTTATACTTGAAGCCAAAGAAAAGAGAGATTTCAATTTCAAGAACATCCCTTACTTTTTCGTCACTCGAGGGATGTGCTTAAATCAATGGACTCTAGATTTCAAACCTGAAAATGATTTTTCCCTTGGCAATTCCAGTATGGTTCACCTCTTACATTTGCCTCTTCATCATTAGAATGAATATACCGTGTAAGGTTTAGCACCTGATATGTATGGTATGGTATGGGATGGTAGAAAAGTCAAAACCGAAGGATAGTATGTTTGCATGTGCAAGAATGTGTGTGGAGGTTGTGCAAGAATGTGTGTGGAGGTTGATCTTGAAAGGCGACTCTTTAAAGCAATCTTCTTAAAGCTAGATAATTGGAAACATGCTCAACCCTTTGACTATGAGTAATTATCGTTTAAATTCAAAACATACCCATATGAACATTTTGCAAAGGACTGAGAAAAAAATGTCCACGCATCTAAATCAGTTCTAAGCAAAGATGATCAATGGCAAACCGTAAGTAAGAAAATGAATCCTGAACATCCAACCACCACTATGCAATCCAAATCCATCTTTAGGTCTCGCAACCCCTTCCAACTAACTCCAAATATGGAGTGTCAAGCATCTAAATCAGTTCCGGACAAAGATGATCAATGGCAAACCGTAAGGAAGAAAATGAATCCTGAAAAACCAACCACCACTATGCAATCCAAATCGGTACATATACAACGTATAATATGTAGCACCAGAGATAATTTGGATCACCATATAAGTGAGTCAAAACCAAACAATGGTATGTTTCACGTGTAAGAATTTGTGTGGAGATCTCCTCAAAGCAATCCTCTTGACCCTAGATAATTGAAACATGCTCAAACCTTGGACCATGAGTAATTACCATTCAAATTCTAAACATGCCCATGAATATGAACATTTTGCAAAGGATTGTGAAAAAAATCTTCAAGCATTGATATCAATTCCAGGCAAAGATGATCAATGGCAAACTATAAAGAAGAAAATGCATCCTGAACAACCAACCACCACTGTGAAATCCAAATCAGTCCCGCAAACTTTAGGTCTTTCAACCCCTTCCAACTCCAAACATGGAGTGTCACACCCGCAAGCAACCGAGATCCATTCTAGCCAATATACAAAAACACGCGCAAAAATCTCCAAGCTGAACCAAAGGAGGAAGCTCAATTTTTAAATCAATCAAGTATGAACTACTATCCACGGCACGGACAGCTCAATCCTTTTGCTGAATCTTGGCAGTTTCGAACCCCACCCCTGCAACATCATTTCCACCTAGCATGCATTCTTTTTCTAAGAACCAAGAAACTGTCTCCTTCAACCAACAAGGGCGCTATATCAAACTAGCTAAAAGAAATAAACAATAAGCAATTTTCTACCGACATTATTACCATCGAAAAGGCCCATTAGCAATTAGAAGAAGACAAAGCAGAGTAAACACAAGAAAAGTTACCCAAGAAAGTTGGCAAGAAGCCAACAAAAGAAAAAGAAAAAACAACAAACGAAGAAAAATTCTAGAGATCCAAACCACTATAGAAAAGACTTTAGTAGCTGGATCTAGAAATGCCAAAAATCTAGTGTCAATGCGCTCCATCACAAGGTGGTAACTAAAAACCCCAAGTTAAATGGACATAATCTCCTAGATTTGGAGAGAACTATGTAGTCCATATGAAGAAGCATTGAAAATTTTTAATTAACTCTAAAAAATATATAGTTCTCTTGACCAGGGGACCAAGTTGAAAGATTTTGAAACCTTAAAAACATGCATGTAAAGCAAGTGTGATGGCATAGCATCTAGCTCAAATGGAGCTTCTCTTCCAAAGTGCCATGCACGATATGGAATTATTCTCTCTTACTTTTGGATCTCACTTCTGTTAACGGAAGTCTTTGTTTCCCAAAAAAAACGTATAAAAAACGGAACTGTACAGAAAACAGAGTTTTGTACTGTCGTTTTCGTTTTTCATGCACGAAACTAGTTTTTTCGGAAATGGTTCGTTTTTTAAACGGGTTTATGGAAAACGTTAATCTGGTTCATTTGCAATGTGGGTATCGTCCTGATTGCATGTTGAGATAAATCATAAATAGCCGAGTTTGGTTTTCTAGATAGTTTTCGAAGACATTTCATAGTCTACGATTAAGCTGGAATATGTGGCCGAAGAGGCAGTGCTTTATATTCTATAGGATATATATGGAAAAAATCAACCATATATAGCGGAGGTGGCAACATATCAAGTTTGTTGCAAATAGTTTGGGGGTTCTCCCCACTGACAACACATTGCAATAGTGCTTAATATATCGTTAACAATGTTGACTATTTAGAGTTTTCTTTTGTTAAAGTTATTTTTTTAATTGCAGTCATTGATGTGTAGCTTAGCGCATTGTTAAGTTTTTTCAAATTTTTTTGGGTTATTTTTTCTTTATTTTTGTGTTTATTTAAAAGTAGATTTACTGATTGTATTTAACATTTTAAAAGGTGTATTTTTTATAAAATTATAAATTTAAATAGTAATTTATAAGGTTATTTTATATATATATTAAATTAGTAGTTAAATAATTTAGTGAAATGTACTTTTTTCCATAAATTAGGTAGCAATAGTTGGAGACAACTCTTTATTTTTGGCTTTATATCTAATGGAGATCAACTCAATTTGCACCATCTTGTTACTTAACCACAAAACCAATAGCTTTATTTTTGTGTTTATTTAAAAGTAGATTTACTGATTGTATTTAACATTTTAAAAGGTGTATTTTTTATAAAATTATAAATTTAAATAGTAATTTATAAGGTTATTTTATATATATATTAAATTAGTAGTTAAATAATTTAGTGAAATGTACTTTTTTCCATAAATTAGGTAGCAATAGTTGGAGACAACTCTTTATTTTTGGCTTTATATCTAATGGAGATCAACTCAATTTGCACCATCTTGTTACTTAACCACAAAACCAATAGCTTTATTTTTGTGTTTATTTAAAAGTAGATTTACTGATTGTATTTAACATTTTAAAAGGTGTATTTTTTATAAAATTATAAATTTAAATAGTAATTTATAAGGTTATTTTATATATATATTAAATTAGTAGTTAAATAATTTAGTGAAATGTACTTTTTTCCATAAATTAGGTAGCAATAGTTAGAGAAAACTCTTTATTTTTGGTTTTATATCTAATGGAGATCAACTCAATTTGCACCATCTTATTACTTAACCACAAAACCAATAGCATAGTGGTTGTGTGGCAAATGTTACAATAAAACCCAAATTTGAGGTCCACCCAAGTCAGATCCAAGAATATATACAATGTATGTGGAATCATGTACTCATTCTAAAATTTCTAGGGATCTAGCCGAGGGTTTCTTCACTATTCTATTTGTCAGCCTAGAGGATCAAACATGGGTATTCAAGAATGGCCCATGTGAACAATGAAAGCTTTGTTGATCACTATAAGTATTAAGGAATGGCGCAGGTGAGCAGCTAAATCCCATGAGCAACTGCCTATGAACCATAGTATTCGAGAATGTTAATGATCAATGCTTTGTTTTATGTTTTTCATACTCTTTTTTCTCTCTCCTAATTTCTTGATTGCGAAACCACTCTGTTTCTCATCCTGTTGTCATTTCTAGTTTTGCTTCATTTCCAGTTTCACGTTTCTGGTAACATAGGATTTCACATATTAAAATTTTATACTCAACAATGGATATTATTTTCATTCATCAGCAATCGAGAAAGCAATTATAATGTATTCAATATCTATATGTCGACTGCCTACAAGGAAAAATAAAACTATTAGAACACTCTCCTAGCTTTAAAAGAAATTGAACATTCTCACAAGAGTATCACTGCAAGAGATTTCAATGTGATTCTAAACAACGAGGTTAAAAAAAGGAAGGTGTATATAATCAAGGCACCTTTCTAACGAAGAATTGGAGGATCTTCTTGTTAAATGGGATATAGTAGATATAACACCAAACAAAAGAGAATTCACTTAGTCAAACAAAAACCTGAGGCCTGTTGAGAATAATGCTTAATTAGTTATGTAAATTGCTAACAAATTAAATTAGTCAATAGATTTTGTGTTCTCTGCAAAATTAAAGCAGCAAATTGTTAGGGTAGTCAGTGCTGGAAATTAGCTGTAATGCCAGTAGATTTGTTTCAGAGTTGATTTTAGTAATAATTTTACCATATAATAATGTAGTTAATGGTTCAATTAATATATGAGATTTGCAGCAATTTTTAGCTCACACAGTAACTGTGTTTTATTTGTTTTATATTTTTATATGTATTTTTTTCATAGTATTGTTGGCTTATCAGCTGGCTAGAAACAAGTCAATTCATATTCTACAAGTGGTATCAGAGCAGGTAAAATTGTTTTGGGTTAAAGTTGTATTGTTGGAATTTCGCCAAAGTTAATCATGTCGAATTCTAACCAGTTGCTAGTTCCAGAATTTGATGGGAACGATTATTATTATTGGTGCATTAAGATGCTAACCTTTTTTATTGGAAAAGATTTGTGGGAGATTGTTGAATCAGGATATGGAGAGCCTGCTGATTGGAATGCCCTTACAGCCAATGAAAGAATAACAAGAAAGGAGGCAAGGAAGAAGAATGTTCAAGCTTTGTTTCACATTCAGATAGCTCTTGATAAGAGCTTATTTCCAAGAATATCAAGAGCAAAAACTGCCAAAGCTGCCTGGGAGACTCTATAAGAAGCTTACCAAGGTAGTGATCAAGTTAATATGGTCAAGCTTCAGATATTGAAGCGAGAGTTCGAGAATTTGAAGATGCAAGACGCTGAAAGTGTGAGTGACTATTGAGTGAGAGTCAAAGATATGGTCAATAAAATGGCTACACTTGGAGAAACTGTAAGTAATGAAGTTTTAATTAAAAAAGTATTGAGATCTTTAACACATAGATGGAATCATGTTGTAATAATCATGGAAGAAAGTAAGGATTTGAAAAAACTACAATTTGATCAATTGGTTGGATCTTTGATGTCTCATGAAGAAAGATTGAAGGACACTTTTGAAGGTGTAGAGAAAGTTTTTTCCTCTAAATTACAAATTACAAAGAATGAAGATGCAAGCAGCAGTAGTACCAAAAGCAATCAAGGTCAAGGTAAATGGCTAAGCCAAAATTATTCAAGAGGTAGAGGAAGAGGTGGCTCAAGTGGAAGAGGTAGTTTCAGAGGAAGAGGTAGAGGTAGATTTGATAAGAGAAATGTCCAATGTTACTATTGTAACAGGTATGGACACTTGGAAAGAGGATGCAGATTGAAAGAAGGTAAAAATGCTAATTATGCTCAAGAAAGTGGTGAGTGTCCTCCAGATCACTTATTTTTATCTTATGCCAAAGGTGAAAATACTAGTAAAAATGTTTGGTACTTAGATTTTGGATGCTCTAACCATATGACAGGGAATGAGAAGTTGTTTTCAGCAAAGGATGGATGTTTCAAATCCAAGATCTAGCTTGGCGATGATAAATCATTGAAGGTTGATACCAAAGAAGCTATGGAGGTCCAAACAAAAGAAGGTATAAAGAGTATTCATGACATTTATTATACTCCACAATTGAAGCATAATTTGTTGAGCGTTGGGCAGTTATGTGAGAAAAATTATAAAGTAGTCTTTGAAAATAAGACATGTACTATCTATGATAAGACTAAGGGAAATAGGGTGATCACTGTTGTGCCTATAACAAGAAATAAGATGTTTCCCTTGAGGTTTGATGAACATAACAGTGATCTTGCAAATATGGCTTATGAGGATTCAAGTTGGTTATGGCATCTCAGGTATGGGCATTTAAATTTTCACGAGTTTGAAGTTTCTAACCTCATATGAATTAGTTTCTGGTTTGCCCAAGGTAGAAGAGCATAAGGAGGTTTGTGAAGGATGTGCTAAAGGAAAGCATGCAAGGGAAAGGTTTCCAAAGGGTAGTGCATGGAGGGCTTATCATCCACTTCAATTTGTTCATTCAGACATATGTGGTCCTATGCAAACTAAGAGTTTGGGTAAGTCATCATATTTCATCACTTTTATTGATGATTACCCACAAAATTGTTGGGTATATTTTTTGAAGGCCAAAAGTGAAGCCTTGGATACATTCAAGAAGTTCAAAGCCCTTATAGAAAATGAGAGAGGGTGCAAGATCAAATGTTTGCGGACTGACCGTGGAGGAGAATTCTGCTCAAAAGCTTTCCAGAGCTATTGTGATATAAGTGGCATGAGGAGGCAGCGTACTACAGCATACACACCCCAACAGAATGGCAAAGCTAAAAGAAAAAATCGTACTGTTGTTGAAATGGCAAGATGCATGTTAAAAACTAAGGGATTGAGCAACTCTTATTAGGGAGATGTAGTTGCTACAACAGTGTACATCCTCAACCGTAGCCCCACCAGTGCACTAGAAAAGATGACTCCTTATTAAGCTTGGTATGGAAAAAGGCCTAATGTTAATCATTTCAAAGTTTTTGGTTGTTTGGCTTATGTGCATGTACCTAATCAAAATAGAAAAAAGTTAGATGCAAAGAGTGAGTTATGTATTTTTATTGGGTATAGTGAGACAAGCAAGGCTTATAAATTGTATAATCCTCTAAATAACAATTTTATTGTCTCAAGAGATGTAATTTTTTATGAAGGGGGAGTTTATGGTCATCAAAAAGGCCATGTTGAGAAGACAAAATCTGTTTTGAATGATGACAAAGAAGTTGGTTGGGGAGGTTGACTGTATTTCTTGAAACATACCCTTCGACCTGTAAACATGGGTCCGGTTAGCTCGCCAAATCTTTAGATATTCTGAATAATATGAAACAGAGGGTCTTCCAGCCAAAGCTTAAACTTTAGCACAGGCATGGTTGGCCTCCGTCATTTAGTGGGAGTCTAGGTCCCAAACACTGCAGCATACCGTATGTGTTGAGTCCGTCTTTAAACATATCCACAAACCCCTTTAAACATATCCACAAACCCCCTTCTTGGATTTAGATGAAGTCGTTTCTCAATTCAGCGCTCATGTTCCCAGGCATGCATTGGAGGAGCCAACTCAGGGTTTCATTTCAATTGCTTCTGCATGACCTACACCTTTGATTTCTATCAAAGAATACAGCTAATTTAATTTCACACTGCCTATTGGAAATCATTTGCAAAAATTGCCTCGCAGATTTTGAAAAACTGGTTGTTAGGAATGCATTGCATTTATTTTTTAAATCATGTACTTCCCTTTTTTTGTAGTTCCATCTATGCTTGGCGCAGATGAAACAACTTTTAACCATCAAAAGTATGCCCTTTTAAATCTCCTACACTTCCACTCTCTGTAATTAAAATTAGACCCTTTTAAGTCTCCTGCACTTCCACTCTCCGTAATTCCTTCTTTGCTTTGGAGCAGATGAAACAACGTTTAACCTTCTAAACTATACCCTTCAAGTGGGCTACATTGTTGATGTCATTGCCAAACTACACCTTGATCTCTTTTAAAGGCGACTATCTATAGTTTGTTCACATCCTTTCTCCCTCTTTTAGAACCATCAGACTAGGGTTTAACTTACATTTAGCAGCCGTTTTCTACTATCAAGGATTTGGATTCTTGATATGGATTCGTGGATAGGGTAACACCACTGCTTTCTACACTTGGGGATGTAATTTATCTACATTGAGAATCTCTTTAAGGGCGAAGAGAATAGCTACCAACGGTGAAGGTGGGTGATTAAATAGGCTTGCTCACATAGGCAGTCTTGGATTCATGCTAGTGAGTTACTGGGCAAAGATCACCAAATGCAGTTATTTTGCAATGGTTGCCTCCTTTACAAGTGATGACCTTCATGTCTGTCTAATTCACCATCCAAAGATTTTAAAGGTATTTATCGAAGCAGATATTCTATTTAGGTTTTTAATTAGATCATTTATTATTAATATGTATGTTGTATGGTCATATAAGTAAGTTATCAATTATCGGTAGTTTATATACTGTACAGAACATGCTGAACATGATTGAGCAGAGAGGTTCATTCTACAACCCAGTATCATTCTACAGCCCAATATGATCTGCAACGCTGTCCTTTTGTCATCAAAATTGAATTTAAATTTTGATAATGTCAGCCAAAATAAAAAATTATAAAAAAAATAAAAAAAAAAAAATTGAAATAACTATACAAAACATTTAAATAATATAAGCTCATAAATTTACACATGAAGAAATTGGATCCCTCTAGGCTCATATTAGATCCATATTTAAAATGGATCTATGCTGGTTATGTTAGCAGGAAAGGTTTGAGACATTTAAAATTTTAATTTTCAATTTTTGATAATTTTAGTGAGAGCTTTAAGAAAAAATTGAAATAGATAGTACATGTCTTATTTTCAAAGACTATTTTTTTACATTATTATCTCTAGACATAATCATAGGTTCAAATCAAGAATAGGTTATCGTGTCTACATTTTTTACATCATATTTTTTTTAAATGTGAGTATTCTTTTTTTTATTTGTAATTTAAAAATAGCTACGTTGCATTAAACTCAACTTGTATTTTTATTTCGAAGTCTAGGTGTAGTTTTTTTACTTTAAAGTATAGGTGTATTTTTTTACATCATTTCTCCATTTTCGGTTGTAAAGCACCTCTAGATATAATCATAGTTTCAAATCAAGAGGAGGTTATGGTGTCTACATTTTTTTACATTATTTCTCCATTTTCGGTTGTAAAGCACGTCTAGATATAGTCATAGGTTCAAATCAAGAGGAGGTTATGGTGTCTACATTTTTTTACATCATTTCCCTATCTTGAGTTGTAAAACACTTCTAGACATAATTGTAGGTTCAAATCAAAATAAAGTTATGGTGTGTACACCTCTAGAAACTTTAGCAATCAAACCATTATGTGAAGAAAGTGTCATGTCCCACAAAGAAAGAAATCTTGTACATAATTATACAATTTGATATTTAATTGGACTGTGATCTTAAAGAGTAGATTATTATTATTATTATTATTATTTATATAATGTTAAGATATTTTACTTAAATATATATTCAGATATTTAATACTTTTATATACCAAAAAATCTTTTACATCAATAGTATTATTATTATATATTTCATTATCTTAACTCTATTAAAAGTTGAAAAAACTAATATATCATTAAAATATTTTTATAGTATTTTTAAATAAATATATATATATATATATATATAATATATATATAATAATAATAATATAATAATATTTAAAAAAATCATTTTCTATGGTCAAAGTTAAGTGGTGAGAGAAAGAACCCATACAAGAGAAGAGGCAAGATTTGGTCACATGTGAAATTAACACAATGAAACCTCCACCATCTAACGTGTCTAATACATAATGAATAGATGTCACACAAAGCATTGTTCAATGAAGTGATTACCTAGGTCCCAATGGTATTAAACATAATGAATAGAGGTCTCACAAAGCATTGTTCAATGAAGTGATTACTTAGGTCCCAACAGTATTAAAAACCCACTTGCGAGGTCACAATAACACACAAGGGATGACTTTGTATCTAAAAATACATTAAACTCTTGTTGGAAAAACACGACCACCCTTGTAATATGAACATTTGCTAACTCAACCTATCATTGTAAAGAATGATAATTTTATATCACGCTATGATATTATAACATGACATGTATAATTTCAAACATTTGCCAACTCAACCTACCATTGTAAAGAATGATAATTTTATATCACGCTATGATATTATAACATGACATGTATAGTTTCATAAATAGTTTGATTGTAACACTGGTCTTTCAATTTGTTAAGTTGCAATAAATAATTGTGTTTGCATTTAAGTGGAAATTGGTATTTTCTATTATGGTTGTTGTTATATTATGTTTGCATTTAAGTGGAAGAATTAGTATTTTCTATTATATTTGTTGTTGTATTATGGGTTTAATAATTTGGCAAGTGGCTTTTATAAATTATATATCAATCCCCTCGGATGCGGGTGCTCAGTAGGGATAATGCAGTGGCGGCCGAACGGAATGGCATGTGGCTAAACCACATGGCCCTCCATAATCTGGCACACTGGTCTAAACATGACTGCAACCACCAACCTTGGCTTCGCGCGAAAATGAATACCGGCGATGCTCTTACCACTGCACCTGTTCATCATCCTCTGCCACTGCAATGCCTCTGCCCTCAAGCTGCTGCTGCTCCCAACGATCGCACTTCCACCAGGAGGCGCTGCCATATCCTCTGTTGTATTGAATTCGACCCAGGAATCCACTTCTCCCAAAGCCTGGCCTACCATTACGTCTTCCACTCGGCCTCTACCTCTAGTCCCTCCTCAGAGTCGCCCGTTAATCTCACTGAGCCTCTGCATTACCCTGAGCCCAATTCCAGAATAAATTCACAAATTCTTGGAGCCAACATGACGAGAACACGTCATCGTATACGCATTCGCCAGGGTGGAAGCAGAGGAAGCCTGGCTCGTCCCCCACCTTCCCCGGTCTCAGAGTCCACCTCCTCTCTGGCCCAACAATTTACAGGGGGCTACCCAAACACCAGCAGTGGCAGAGGCAGAGGCCGCTCTTAACCTCACAGCCACCATCCAACGCACCCTGCCTCGCCTCCCAACATTAGTCCATCCAACCCTGCTTCGCCCCCCAGGGCTGCTCCCTCAAATCCTCAAACGCATCTCCAAACCGCCCAATTCACCTTTCGTTCTTCCATGAACATGCCCCTCATTATTGCCACTATCTCCATTAGCTTTCATGAGACGAAGTTCGCAATTGAGGGATAGACAGTTGCAGGTGGTGGCCAAACCAGCACAATTAAGGAGTCGTCCACTGATGGCGATGGCCACAACAAAGCAGCTTTGGACATGGCTCAGACGAGCACCCATGGAGCAAGGATGCGGCAAATTGAGAAGGAAACAGGATAACCAGGGAAGGAGGCGGACCAGGACCAGAACGCAAAAGAAGAGGCGGAACCTTACAGCTGTTTCATTGAGGAAGAACAACCAGCGCAACAACCTAACAACACGAAGGCTTTCCACCAAGCAGATGTCGACATGGAGGAGTACAAGTGCTTCATTGTGGAGGAACACTCGTCACCTCCGCCTTGCTCCTAGTCAGCCACTCTGCTTGCCACATGTTTGCCACATGGTCCGCCACATGCTTGCCACGTGTATGCTTCTTCTCAGGTTTTTTTACTGGAATTATGCTTTCTAGCTTTGTTAATGGGGTTTAGGAAAATCTGATAGTTTCAGATTCCCTGGATGGTTTTTGTTTAACTTTGAAAAACTGCTAAACAATTATGCGCAATTGTTGGTTTCCCCTGCATGGGCAGCGAGTTAACTATGCACTCGTTTTTTGATTTGGACTGGTTTCCCATTTTGGGCAATCTGGACTCTACTTCTGTTGTTTTTCGCCAACTCTTAGGCATGGCTATGCACAGACTACGGCCTCAGTGTACAATATTTTTTCAGTAATAGAATTAGCCTCACTTAGAAAACAATGAAAACAAGAAAAATACAATTAAAAGAAACAACAAGAAATTAAATAAAGAAGAACCAACAAAGAAACAAAAACAACGAACAATACAACAATCAACAAACCAAAAAAACAATTATATATCAATCCAAAAGATGAAAAGTAAAGAGTAAAGTGTATACAGATATTATATACACTACTATTTTGCTTTTGATATATATTTGTATAGATCTATTTTAATTGGATTTTTAAGAGTTGAGGGATCAATTTTTTTCCGAATATAAAATTTGAAAAAGATTAACATGTCAAGAGATTAAATCTCTTCTGATGCTTAATAAATCAGTGATAATGCTTGAAATTGGTGATTATAGTAGACATAGTTCATATTGAAATATATTAATCAATATGAATATTTAAACATTTTATTTAAGTTTTATATTAAAATATTTATAAAAATAAAAATAAGAATTGTTTTTAAAATTTTAATTATTTACTCTATAAAGTTATATAGATTATTTATTTAACATAGACATTAAAATATTTTATTTATTATTGATGGGTGAAAAGTGAAATATCAACACCTAGTGAGCATAATGGAAATGTTAATGCCCATTATTTAATAAATTATGTTTTATAAATGTTTTTAATAAAAAATAATCAAATATGTTCAATGATTTATGTTTTTAATATAGTTTTTCTTTTAAAAGTACTTTTTAAGAGACACTTGTCAACTGCAAGTTGAGCAAGGAATTAAACATCACCCTTGTACTGAATTCTAGAATGTTGAATTATAGAATGTTCCTCTCAGGTCAATCAAATATGTTTAATGATTTATGTTTTTAATATAGTTTTTCTTTTAAAGTATTTTTTAAGAGACAATTGTCAACTACAAGTTGAGCAAGTACAGAATTACACATCACCCTCGTACTGAAGTGTAGAATGCTGGATTATAGAATGTTCCTCTCAGATCAATCAGTTCAATCAATGATTTGGTTCAATCATAATTTTAAAATCAAATTATTAATAGATATTATTTTTTGGGATTCAACTGCCTTAAGTAAGTCATTCATCTATTTCCATTAAGTAAGTCATTCATCTATGCCCATTTCCATGAGAGGTAGTTGACTAATTTCTCATGCATTTTGAATAGTCCTCTTAGTATTGGTTGCATGGCTAATCCTCACAAAGGTGAAGAAATGAGATTGAAACTAGTGAAATGAATCACATAGTGTCAATCACCACTTCCGGGGCTTGCACCCAATAACCAAAACTTCCCAAAAAATCACCCATCCCAAATCGCCTCTAACTCAAAAATACTTAACTGTAAAATTTTCAATACTTGAATTCAAACTATTATTATTAAAAAGTAAATTTGATGCGGGAACGTGTACTTTATCCGCAATTAGATATCTCTTTGTCAATTGACGCATCCGACCTGAAATGAGACGTTGTCGTGTCCGTGATTTAGTTCGTCAATAGTTTACATTCGAGGGGACTAAGTGTTCGTGATTTAGTTGGCCATTCATTTGCATTCGAGGGGATTAATTAAATTGTTTTATTAAAATCATAAAAATAAAAAAAAATAAAAAAATTATTCAATATGATCAGTTATTCAAATTACAATTCTGATAATAATTTAGATCAATCTAACAATAATATTTATACACAATTGTGAATTCATAAAATTACATTATCATTTCAATTATCAAATTGTGAATCAAAATCTCACCTAAAAGCAAAAAGATTAGCTTAATTATTAAAACATCTTTGCTATTGAGTCAATTTTTTTTCGAGTTAGATTCAGTGATACAAATATTCCCGAATCGGAATCAAATAGCTTTGCAAAGTAATTATTGCAAAATCAAGGTCGCATAATCCACTTGAGATTTATCAACATTGCCATGCAATTGTTAGAGTGTGTTCGCTAGTTTCAAGAAATTTCTTTTACCCATCCAAAATTTTAATGGTGAGGTTGATGCTCTATCCAAGGAACCCTTAAATCTTGGTATGCTCATTACTAAAGAATTTAAGGGCAACGTCCTTACTACCCAGAATGAAATCTGCTTCAATGACCTGTGAGGTTCATATTTGAAAACTGGTAGTAGGATACAGAAGACATTTTGAAAATCTGTATTGGAACTCTCATTTTTCAGATTTAGTGATTTTCCTTTGCATCATCTTTTCCACTTTCTATTTTAAGTTATAATTTTTTCCCAAAAAAATTTAAAAATATAATAAATTCAACTAAATTTCAGAGGAAATCAACACTACTACTACATAGAGAAGTATAAGACTAACAACTTTTAAATTTGAGGTTTTTGGATATGGATTAAAGTCATAGAGGGGAATTCCCTCTCCAGGTCCCAAAGCACTCACCTTCTGCATTTTGTTCTCAATGCTTGGGAAGACTCCAAAATCTCAACCTACACAATTTGTGAAAGTCTCGAAAACATCGCAAAGGCTCCTTTACCTGCCTCTTCACCAAGACACATGGTATTCGATTTGGTTGACTTAGGACTATGGTTTGATGAATCAGTTCATGGGCATTTAGTCATGTCTCATGTCCATGGGAAAACTAAACAATTTGTGAAAGTGTCGAAAACATCGCAGAGGCTCTTTTACCTGCCTTTACCTGCCTCTTCATCAAGACACATGGTATTGGCTTTGGTTGACTATGGTTTGATGAATCATGGGTATTTAGTCATGTCTCATGTCCATGGAGACCTACTCGAAAACATCGCAAAGCTCCTTTACATGCCCCTTCATCAAGACACATGATATTGGCTTTGGTTGACTATGGTCTGATGAATGAGTTCATTAGCATTTAGTCATGTCTCATGTCCATGAGAGACTACGTCCAAAGAAATTGGCAAGTGTTAATCAAAGGGAAACTCAGCGATTACTTTCACAGAAAAGGTTTATACACCTTTATACTTGAAGCCAAAGAAAATAGAGATTTCAATTTCAAGAACATCCCTTACTTTATCGTCACTCGAGGAATGTGCTTAAAAAATGACTTTTCCCTTGGCAATTCCAGTATGGTTCACCTCTTACATTTGCCTCTTCATCATTAGAATGAATATACCGTGTAAGGTTTAGCACCTGATATGTATGGTATGGTGGACAAGTCAAAAACAAAGGATGGTATTCTTAAATTTGCCTCTTCATCATTAGAATGAATATACCGTGTAAGGTTTAGCACCTGATATGTATGGCATGGTATGGTAGACAAGTCAAAACCAAAGGATGGTATGTTTGCATGTGCAAGAATGTGTGTGGAGGTTGATCTTGAAAGGTGACTCAGCTAGATAATTGGAAACATGCTCAACCCTTGGACTATGAGTAATTACCGTTTAAATTCAAAACATACCCACTGAACATTTTGCAAAGGACTGAAAAAAATATTAGGCATCTAAATCCGTTCCAGGCAAAGATGATCAATAGCAAACCGTAAGTAAGAAAATGAATCCTGAACAGCCAAACACCACTATGCAATCCAAATCCATCTTTAGGTCTCGCAACCCCTTCCAACTAACTCCAAATATGGAGTGTCAAGCATCTAAATCAGTTCCGGACAAAGATGATCAATGGCAAACCGTAAGGAAGAAAATGAATCCTGAACAACCAACCACCACTATGCAATCCAAATCGGTCCATATACAACGTATAATATGTAGCACCAGAGATAATTTGGATCACCATATAAGCGAGTCAAAACCAAACGATGGTACTTTTCACGCGTAAGAATCTGTGTGGAGGTCTCCTCAAAGCAATCCTCTTGACCCTAGATAATTGAAACATGCTCAAACCTTGGACCATGAGTAATTACCATTCAAATTCTAAACATGCCCATGAATATGAACATTTTGCAAAGGAGTGTGAAAAAAATCTTAATCATCTAAATCAGTTCCAAGCAAAGATGATCAATGGCAAACCATAAAGAAGAAAATGAATCCTGAACAACCAACCACCACTGTGCAATCCAAATCAGTCCCTCAAACTTTAGGTCTCTCAACCCCTTCCAACTCCAAACATGCAGTGTCACATCCGCAAGCAACCAAGATCCATTCTAGCAGCTGAAATGAAACCCTGAGTTGGCTCCTCCAATGGGTGCCCGGGAACATGAATGCTGAAGCGAGAAACGGCTTCATCTAAATCCAAGAAGGGGGTTGGTGGATATGTTTAAAGACGGACTCAGCACATACGGTATGCTGCAGTGTTTGGGACCTAGACTCTACTAAATGACGGAGGCCAACCATGCCTGTGCTAAAGTTTAAGCTTTGGCTGGAAGACCCTCTGTTTCATATTATTCAGAATATCTAAAGATTTGGCGAGCTAACCGGACCCATGTTTACAGGTCGAAGGGTATGTTTCAAGGAATACAATCAGCCTCCCCAGCCAACTTCTTTGTAATTTTCTATTATTATAGAATCAAGATTTTATACTGCAAATTAAAACAAATCAGGCTAAAAAAGAATTATAATCGCCTTCAAACTAAAACAAAACAGGTTGAAAATTTCACCCAAAAAAACACAAACAAAAAAACCTTTCTAATCTTCTTCACTACAGTTGCAGGACAAGAGTTGGGGACAAGTGCAAAAGATGCTCGCGTGCTTTGATTTAATACCATTCAGAGTAAATAGTTGACTGACCTCCCTGTCGATCCAAATGTTCTGGTGTCGTGTTTAAAAGGCTTGTGTCCTGTGCTTTGAGGGTACAAATCGTGCAAACTGCAACATGTCCTGCTTCATGCCATTCCCTGCATGCATGGTCATGAATCAGCACAGCAGGTATGGTACCCCTTTGCTATTTAACCACATTACTCAATTGCTCGCCCTTCCTCAAGCACATTAACAATTTCAATCAATATAAGTCAGTTTTACCTTAGCCACGACTGCAAAAGTTCAAGCTCAGCTCAGAGGATTTTGTTGGATAAGCTTCGCCATGAAAAGGAAAGCAACCCGCACCACAATAACATTATCCTGACTCACCTGGTTTTGGTTATATGCAACGGACCAACACACTGCTAGGCTGCCCGGTTGTGGCGTGGAGATTGAGTGTGACAGTGACTGTGACCACAGACACGACCCCGGAGAAGAGGCAACTGAGTGGAGAATTTGGCGGCGTAGAGATATGATGAGAATTGCCAAAATCTTTTTTTGCATTTATGATATGACCTGATCAATGAATGTTACGTACACGCTCCAATTCGCCAACAAAAGTTCCGAAAACGAAAAAAGATGGGAAGACAGTGGAACGTTAACGTTGCTGCGTGCTTGTGATTGGGTGTAAAATTACATATATAAGCTCTGCACACTGCAGTGGAACCTCAAACCATGCAACGTAATGATCGCACTGCCATAAATAACCAGGATTGGATGTTACCGATACACAAAATCCACCATTCAACCCGAAGGAAATATATATTGAGAAAACGTCGGGTTCCGACCTAGGCTTACATTGACAACAGTGCATTTAAAAAGAAAATTGTATATCCTAGCATTGTATCGACAGAAGTGCATTAAAAAATAAAGATGGAGAATGGGAAGTATGGGTTTTCAGGGGCATTCATTATCGCTTATCCAGATGCTTTGTGTTTTAGGTTTGATATCTAAAGATAAATAGAGGAAGTGTTAGAAATAAAATCTGACTTGAAGATTATTATCATTATTATAAAATATAGGTAAGAATCATTTATCTCCATTGTTGTGTGAGTTGATGATTCAATATTAATATAATTTTAAAAAATCAAATTATTTTAAATTAATTTATTCAATTTGTTTATAAATTAATTTGTTTGTTTAATTGAGAGTAAATGGTTACATTGATTAAGGCATTTTTCGTAATAAGCTACTATTATTAAACTAATAAAAAAATATATAAAAATATATAGTTTATGACTCAAAACTAACTAAACATGTATTATCGAGTCTCATCTTTATCACAAATAAAACTATTATGATCAAAAGTTGTAATAAATTGGAAGTTTAAAAAAATTGTAAGTAAACATTATGATTTAACCCACTTCATATAGGATTATAGATATGAAAGTAATAATATTTTCTACTCAAGCTTGTAGCTGGATTTTCTTCTAAGGACGAAGTTTGTTGTAATTCCAATATTAGAAGCTCAAACATGTGGTAAAACCCCAAAATCAACAATCCTAGAACATAAAGAATGTGCAAATTATATGATCCACAACTACACATGGAACAAATTATACGCTCAAATAGATAACTAAGAGACAAAAATGTGTCTTTAGTTGAACTAAGAAAAAAGAGGTTGTAAGTAGTCAAATTCCTAAAGGTGTATTAGATTGGAAACCCACGATCACATACATAAATATTGTCGAACATCAAGGATGAATAGTAATAGTGAGGTTAAGTTGATAGTAATAGTGAGATTTAAGTTGAGAACTTTCAAATGGATAAAGTCTTTTGAAAAGTTATGTGTGATTTTAGAATTAAACATTAATTGCACATGCCAATCATTATTTTAGCTTGATAAGTATAAATTGAAGTGAAAAATGCACTACCCATATTTGTCATTTCTTCATATAGCTTTTCAATATGATATTATTCAACATGAATCCATTTACATTGGGAACATGAGATTCCAAATGTGAGATATTATAGTCCAAATAAATGGCACATCATGCCCCATTAGAAATAAAACGATATTTTTTTTTATTTTTTTTGTAAGTTCGGCAGTGGTGAGGCTACATCATGATCATGTCCAAGAATAACACCCGGATAGGGCGAGGAATTAAACCGGTGATTTAACATCTAGCACTGTCTTAATAATGCACCTAATCACTATCTATCCAAGACCCCATGGACAATAAAATGGTATTTTTTTAATCAATGAAGGATTAATTATTTGAATTCAACAAAGTAATTAAAGGGAAACAATCTCAAAAGATATTTACATATTCACAATCTTGGGGGCCTTGAAATTCAAACTATGTCTAGTGCATCTCTTTATCTATGTAAATTACAAGTTTTCGCACAAGATTTTTGTGTACATTTGTGGTGAGATACAACAAAATCAAGACCATGGTGTAATTTTGAGTTTAAATCATTTCAATACTTGTAACAGCCTCCTCCCACATCTACCTAAGTAACCAGCCAACCAAGGTAAACATGTGACGAGAAGTTACTATGATATGATTCGACTCCCTATGTGTCAGTTAAGGAAGTGGAATCGACGAAAACACACCATACCAGACCTTTTGCACCTGCTACAAGACTCTCGTAATGCATCCCAATCATTTTCCTGACCAGCCCTTGGGTCCCACTAAGCTTTTAGACCACTAAACCCTCAAAAGCTCCCTTGATATGGACAAGGGTGTGTCTGGAAACCTCCAGACGCATGCACAACATGGGTATGCATGCATCTAGGGACTTTTCTCCTCATACATGTGCCTACAACTCTGGGATTTGTGCCATTTTTCAAGCCCATAATCCAAGTCACTGCCCAGAAACCCCTGTAGCTTTCAGAATCCATGAATTACATGACCATAAGACTTACAAATCAAAAAATTACTCTAGGACTAGGCCTGGCCATCACCAATTGAGATTGACATTTTGTCAAATGCTTGACATCAATGCAATCTACAGGAAATGAATACAAGATAGAGCATAAATGACTGATAACTCATATGAGACTCGATAAGAAGGATCGCCACCCTCTTCCCTTAACTATTTTGACATCAATTATGTCTTGCATCCATTATCCTCTTAGTTACAAGTAAATACATGAAATAACCATGACTATAACCAGTCACATAACCATGCTTATAACCAACATTAAACCATGTAAATAACAATGAGATAGCAATTATTAAGGACACATAATAACAAGTACAAAAGCAAGAGAACTTAGCTTTTATTAAACATAGGCAAAGTCGACTAGATTCAAGACTTCCACGTACCACCCAACCGTAGACATGGTTGAACCAAATCTTTCTTTCATCCAGTCACCCTCATGCCATATTCCAAGCACGAATGTGGGATATCATGGATAAACCAATCCAAAAACAACCAAGGGAGTCCAGAAATTAAACCACGTCCACCCTCACCAAACCGTCATCTCACCAAAATCGGGACCGAGATCGCAAAACCAAACTGAGCTTGGAATGCCTTCGGACTGGACTCCATCACTATCCTTGAGGAATTTTTTGTCTCCTTATCTCTCAGGCTTTACCGCAATCACCGGATCACTAGGCCCTAAGCCGAGACTCCACCCTCAGGCTTTACCGTGTATCTCGCCAAACCAATCAAAGGATTCCTAAGCCATTGGGAATTTTCTTGCCGGATTCTGAAACCATCAGAAAATTCCAAAGCTCAAAATTGAGAAAACAACCCCATCACACCATGGCTATCCGAAAAAGGCAAGACAAGGCTGAAAACCACTGTCATAACCAAGAAAAACCATGCCACCGTAAAAAAGAGAACCATATACCAACATGTAAATCCATGCATGTTAAAACCAGCTAGGAAATCACACATGCAATATGTTACCTACAAGTATTCTTGCTAAAGTTGCTTGATCCTGCTCTTCCTTGCTTACTCTTTGCTTTCATTTACTTTCCTTGTCCTTCCTTTGTTTTCTTTTCCCTTCCTTACTCCAAAGCTGAGCAAAATCTTTTCAACTGATTCTCAGAAGCCTTTTTATCAATGAAGCCTTTGTTTTCTTCATTTTCCATTATTTTTTTTCATTTTCCTCATCTCATGCAACTTATGAACTTTCACCTTCCCTTTCTCCTAATTTCAATTATTTTCATAAATAAATGTACCAAAAATGTCATTGTGCCTTTCCAAAGCCTTTTCATTGCCTTTGCCAATTCCCTTAGCCATAATAATCGAAATGAACATCCATTAGGTTGTTTTTCCCAACATTCAACTTGGAATATGTATCTCGTGACCTTGGTCTTATATTTTTTTCATGGATTTTTAACCAAAGTTGTTGCACCAATTTTAAAATAGCTGAATTTATTTTTATTTAAAAATACAATATAAATCACTAAACATTTTTATCTTATTAAAAATTGTGACTCAATTCCAATTAAAAATATAATATTTCACCTTATCACAATACATTTCCAATAATAAATAATAATAATAATAACATTAAAAAAAACACACATTATCACAATATATCTAAATTTTATTGAATTTTACGAAAAAAAATATCAATATAATTTAATATATGTAAATTTCATTGGATTTTATAATAGAAAAATAGCAATTTAATTTTAAAAATCAAATGAGTTTAAATTGATTTATTTAATTTGTTTATAACATTACATAAAATAATTTAAAATTTAAATAGAAAATATTCTAAATATTTTTAACTTGGAACTTTAGATTGAGAGTGAATGGTTACACTTTAAAGCATTCCTTATAATAGGCCACCATCATTAAACTAATAAAAAAAAGCATCTTTTATATCTCAAAACTAACTAAGCATGTATTCTTATAGTCTCATTTCTATAACAAATAAAATTATTATGATCAAAAGTTGTAATAGACTAGAAGTTTAATAAAAATGGTAAGTAAACATTATGATTTAACCCACTTCATATAGGATTATAGATATGAAAGTAATAATATCCCCTACTCAAGCTTGTAGTTGGATTTGTGTTTAAGGATCAAGTTTGTCTTAATTCGAATATTAGAAGCTGAAACATGTGGTAAAACACCAAATCAACAATCCTAGAGAACAAAAATAATGTGCAAATTATATGATCCACAACTACACATGGAACAAATTATATGCTCAAATAGATAACTATGTTATGAAACCAGCTCACAAAAAGATAGATCAACACCTTAGAAATAAGCCTCTTGGAGGCGGCAACCTCCTTTACATTACACAAATGAACAATTATTGGATGATACAAATGACAAGACCTCCTTTCTATATATGGGAGTCTAAGGGGTCATAATATAATCAGAGTCGACATAACAATAATAATGTAAGGGCACAATAATAATAATAGTGGGCTTCTATGGGGCACAAGAATAACAATATGGAGACTACATGGGCAGAACAATATAAAAGGGGGGTTGTACTAATAACAATAAGGGGTTACACTAGTAGTATAGGGACCTAACATTCCCCTCTCCTTCAAAAAGTGTTGTCCTCAACACTTGAGTAGTTCTTGATGCTTTTGTATAAATTCTTGTCCTCCCATGTGGAATCTTCA